>NQII01017081.1:3069-14376 GCA_002778355.1 Clitarchus hookeri
GGAATGTAAACATTGCATGTAAACATTGCCATGTGACTGCCACATGGCAATGTTTGTTTAACCTTTGGCAGAAGGATACGAAATGGGCTTGAAAGTAGATCTTTAGCAGGGCTTCAAGAAAGTCTCTTCCAGTCATGAACTGACTATAGTTATTTTTATACTCCTAGTATTCCGTGGTGAATATTTGCTCTGTACACCCTAGAATATATTGGCGGCTTTCACATATCAAATTAAGAATATACTTTTCGTTACGTTTTATAACACCGATTGGTTTTCTTAAATGCATTATTTCAAAAGTCAAGTGGACGCGTCATTCGTATTACTTGTATTCCTCAAATATGAAATAATATTCCTTAATTTTTACATTACTTTGCAAATTTTTGGAGACCATCAAAATTTAACATATTTTTGAAAACTTTTTGTTTCTTAAAATATAAGGGACCTTAAAATGATTTACACATTTATCACTATCAAAGTGACGAAATACGAATTAAATTAACACAACTTTAACGTAACACAAGACTAGTCGGTGACCTCGGGTGTTAGTTTGTGCCAACCGATACACCATCGTGGAAGGCTAGACTAACTCAAAGCTGTTGTTATTACGCATTGAATAACTCAACTCATTGACTAGTATTCGGGTACACCTGAGATACGCCAGTTGCAGCGATATGAGATTCACCAGCGCATTTCAGATGTCCACTAAAAATCGTGTAATATTTAAAATGCATAGAACCAATAAATTTTATGTAGTATCGGAGGATTATAAGGTACTAAAAATTATTTTCTAAATACAATAATAAAACATTTATTTGCGAATGAGAAAACTCAATAAAAAGAATAACGTGATTGGTTAAGTACGTTATCGTTTACAAAAATAAATAGTATCTGAAGAGAGTACGAAAGAGAGCTTGGAAAGCAAGTACCCTATCTAGAATGTGAAAACTGGTTAGTAGCTATAGTGAGAAATTATGAAATAGACTGGGGGCTACATTGTTATAGCAACGAGTGCCACAATACATTTTTTTTATCAACTTACCTTGAACATTTTTATTGGGTGTGTTGGTTCTCGCTAGTCCTAGGTATTATATCACAACGTTATAGAATAATTGCTTTAGGACCGAGATCTGTTATCAGTGCCATATAAGTTCAGAAAAATGTAATCCTTAGAGGCCGCATTGAAAGATTTTTAAGTGCATACATTAGTAAAAATTCAAAATTTCCTAAAAAAATTAAAACTTACAATTTAAAAAGTGCTAATGATTTGCTGGCCTAGAAAAAAGAAGAGGCCCAGGGACTGCATAAAATATTTTTTAACGGAATGAAAACGTTTTTTATAGTTCAACGAAATTACGTTTTAATTAGCTTGTTTATTTTTTTCACGTAATATGCAATTGTCTGCTAACAATTAAGCTATAGCGCCTTATAAAGTAAAAATATGTTTATGCTTTTACACCAAAACGTGTTTCGGAAATTGTTANAGCGCCTTATAAAGTAAAAATATGTTTATGCTTTTACACCAAAACGTGTTTCGGAAATTGTAAGAAATTTCCATGGGATACTGCATGGAAAACGTTGCAATTTTTAAACCTTGTTAAAGTTTAAAAAGTTTTATTAAGAATTAATAATTAAGAATAAATAAAAATTACCAACTTAAATTTATATCAAACGCACTAAACGCCAGAGTTGTCTGGGCGATTTTCTTTTATGTCAATAACGTCACAGTCCTTCTAACGCGTTAATTTAAAAATAAAATTATTTGTAGGACATGTATACTAGCAAGTTTTTTTAACAACCGTCGGAATGGGCAGAATACGCGAAGCAGGTGGTTGCCGAGTTGTCTTCTGCGTGCAGAATCTTTTTAACATCACATGTGTTCTGTTATGTGCAGGCACCTCTCTGATATTTCTCACTTGGAGATGGCAGGATTTCAAGTTTACTCAGTTCATAGCGGCTGCGCACATATCGGAACACATTAAAACACACATATATATATATATATATATATATATATATATATATATAACCTAAAATCTCAATGACTTAATAACAAATTATACTTTGTAGTATATTTCACAAACATTTCTTTGAATAAACACACTATTCAGTCTTCTTATTATTGGTATTTAGAAATCACTTCTCAGTAACAGTATCAGCAGCAAGCTTACTACCAAAATACTGTTAAAAAAGAATTGCAAGGTTTTGTGGAGTTAAGTTGGTTCTCAGATCTGAAAGAATGGGGCTATAAGCAGAAAATGCTCTTTCACTGTCAGCATTGGAAGGTGGAATCCATAATGCTGACACAGATTGTTCCGCAAAGTTTGAGTGTTGTTCATGTAAGCCTAACAAAACTTCGACATCAACTGGCTTTGTTTCCGCTCAACAGCTCCAACACTTGACTCTGGAATGCCAAGTAGTCTTCAAGAAATTTCTTTTGAGACAGTTTGGTGAGAAGGGGAACTTTCTTTGAATTTGCATACAATGAGTCATCTACCGTGTTGTTCACCACACATTTAGGATGAAAGAGTTTCCCAATGTTAAAAATAAAGTCTTTTCCTGCATCACAGTTCATCAAGTTGGTGCAACACGCACATAGTTTTTCAGGATTTTTACTAATTGATTGGCAGCAACAGTGCGTGTGACGGACAACAGGAGAAACACAATACAGTGAAACCTCGTTGTCGAGTTCCCATTTATGTTGATTTCCCATATCAGTAAATTTTTTTGGATGGTCCCAACAAATATCCTATATAAACAATGTTAAAAAACCCTGCATGCTACAACTCTTAAATCATTAATTTACCCGCACCCATTGATCAGATATTCTGTCCGAAAACCAAAATATATTCGAAACAATTGTTTATATGTGAAATAACTATTTTAAAACTGGTATTACCAAAATTCAGTAGCTCCAAGAGCAGGTAAAAAGACAGGCCCTAACCTCAAATGCTAGTGTACACAACTAGTTGTCGTGAAACGTTGCAATTGTTGACAACAACGTAATTTATTTTTGATAATTCAATCACTATTTGTTTTCAATTAATTACATCTAAAAGCAGGCAAAAAAAAAAAAAATTGCAGGCACTTCTTTGTTTCAAGTCGGCACACAAAAATTCGCGCAAATAAAACTAGTATGTATAATGGACATGGTACGGACAAAAATCAAACATTAATAATGGACGGAATGGATTTGAACTTTACTTTAGTTCCACAAAGGAAAGGTAATAATTTTGAGGTCAATACGGTAAATAACCATGTAAATTACATGCATTAAAGGGGCACAGTATGTTTTCACGGACTAATTCTGTTAAGATAAAATAACGCTAGTAACTTTTTTTAAGAGTAATGCAGTGATATCAACTGTCACACAAGATGGCGAGTGTTGTCAACTTAGCNAGTAGTAATGTCCCTCTTATTACGGAATTTTGAAGAAGCAGGTTAATTTATAGACTGGACGAGAATAAGCCCGTGCTTTTACTCGCGATAGTTCTGGGTAAGGCGTTGCCTGCAGTAAAATGAGATGGTGATTTTGTGATCATGAGTAGTCTAATATTTATTAATATAGTTTAGTTAGATACTTTTTTTTAATCGTAATCAACCATCCATAATTTCCTGAGGCGCTGTGAAGTACCCGAGTCCTGAGATAGCTGGAAACGTACGGTGGCAGCGTAGTCATTTACAGGGATTTGATAGTAACAGTGAATGGTAACTAATATTTCCATTTTTCGTTTATTTTAATTGATATGGAAACATGAGGTGGTATTTCATTAAAAAAAAACTTGTATTTTAAAAACTTTGTTAGCGTTTCACGTAAGAAAGGAGACAGTGCTGCCATCTCTGAGTGTAGAATTCGTAACCCCGCCCCCGGTGGAGAGGTCGGCCAATCAGTGCAGATCCTGGTGGATTCTATCGTTAAATAAATTTTCTGAGTAGAAATTTGCTTTAAAAACTATAAATTATCTTTAAATTAAGGGGGGAAACTTGAAATTGCGTGAAGTATGTATTAAAGTGGTTGTTAACGTGTTTATTTTGCAGTTATTTTGTCTCGTGAGCTCAGTTTTTGTAGTATAAGACGTTTTAGTACTGGCTGAAGGTCAGTTTAAGTGAATTTATTTCTGTTTTAAACCTGTAGTCGGGGCATTTTAGGACGTTTATTACGTATGCTAATATCTGGGGAATAACTTCCTAGTCTTCTATTAACGGGATTGTTATGTGAGGCGAGTTTATCATAGAATTTATTGTTTTGTGAAATGAGTTTATTGCCTATAAAATGAACTTTGAGTTCTTTATACAGCTCAACAGAGTACATATCTAATATAAAATCAAACGCACTTGCCCCATAAATATAAAACAAATCTTAGGCAACTCAAGTGTATAATATTACCGCAGAAGTAACACGCGACCGCTGTGTCGCGAGAAAAAAAAAATAGGGCTATCAAGTTATATTTCAGGGATAGCGATTGGAAAATTGCTTCAGCCTTGCCCTATAGAAAGTCCATCCCCTGTCGGGGAGTAAACGCCGACAACCGGCTTCACAATGCTTTGCAGCCTGCCCTGTACCATGACGTTTGTCTAGACTCGCGGGCCGTCCCTGGGACAACCTGTCAATGAAATAATCGTAGTTTGTTAGTTACTAGTCACAGTATTATAACGTACAATAAGTATTATGAATCAATATCTTGTTAATAAGTAATAATTTAACCGTTCAGGAATGAATCTTTATTTTTGTTTGTTCATTTTTCAGTTACAGTCGTCCGTCCGAAACCAAGATGGCGCCTANGTTCAGGAATGAATCTTTATTTTTGTTTGTTCATTTTTCAGTTACAGTCGTCCGTCCGAAACCAAGATGGCGCCTACCACGACGATCGAAACTGTCACCATCACACGACCTCTCAAGGTATGAACTACATTGCAATCTGCTTTCTGATAGGCCAACATTTAACTGTTTCAACTGCAATGCTTTTTATATAGGCTGTTTGCAGTTGCTTGGATGAAGACATTTGACAGCAGCCACGTTTGTGATTAANACTGCAATGCTTTTTATATAGGCTGTTTGCAGTTGCTTGGATGAAGACATTTGACAGCAGCCACGTTTGTGATTAGTATAATTTCCGAAATAATGGAGAAGTTTCTGTCGCTGTTGGACACCGGCAACAGACTTGCACTTTGGCTTGACTAAAACAGTATAAAATAAGTTATCGTGACTGCAATCTGGTCCTCAGTTTTCACGCATTACACAAGCCTCGTAACACCTGACGGCATGATTTGAACATAAGCACTTGTTTGTGCGTTGTGGCATCATTAACTGTAAATTGCAAACTCTAGGTATATTTTCAGTGGGTTCGGGTGTTGATTGGGGTAATGACTGTAGTTGTACGGGACGGGATATTAATCCACTAACGTCAATTAGGAAAGAAAAAAACTTACCTCCTCTCATCGGGAAACTTTGTGGGAATTTGACACTTGAGAGAATTTGCTGATTTTAATTTTTTTTTCTTCCCCCCTCCTCAATTCCAATTTTCTCCAGGTTGAGAACCCTGTCTGCTCGCCTCTATGCTTTGTTCGCAGAGGGTCACGCTGTGTTATCAACAGTGTGCTATTCTCATACAGGGGGTAGTTATCGACCCCGCATTGATTACTTGTGGCGTGGTATCGGCAGGGCATCAGTGATTTGACGCTGGGGCGAGACTAGCAAGTGCCTGGCTTGCAACGCCACTACTGCGGGCGGCTCCACCAATCACGCAGTCGTTGCTCCGTCCTTTGTTTACCTTGTTGCGTCCTTTGTTTACCTTGCTGCATAGGTTTGCGTGAACTTTGATATCCTGGTGTTTGTCCGAACAACTTGGCAAGATGTACCTCACGAATGTTTATGAACTAGAAACCTCGCCAGTAAGTGCGACATGTTAACAGAAAATACCTTACCGCTTTCTCGAGGGGTCGTGGTGGTGTAGTGGTTAGACTATCCGCCTCCCACCAAGGCAAACCGGGTTCAATTCCCGGTGGGGTCGCCCCCGCATGTGGGAATCGTGCCGGACAATGCCGGTGGTCAGCGGGTTTTCTCGGGGACCTCCCATATCCCCCGCCCTCTCATTCCGGTGCTGCACCCTATTCACCTCGTTTCACCTTCATCGACTCTCAAGACCTTAATGTAAGAGTCGCCCAAACCTCTTCACTCTTCACCGCTTTCTCGGCAAACAACCAAAATCGTGGTAATTTTTAGGTTCGTGGATTAAACTTGGTGAATACCTTGAATGTGAAGTTTTCCCGTTAAACACTAAAAACTATAAAAAGTTCACTAATTGTTAAACTAATTGAAAAGTTCACAAACTGTTCAACTAATTGAATTTCACTGGTTTAACAATGATTTACACTGTTTTTATTTTTTTAATATACTGCTGAAAGTTTCTGCTTCCCATCGCATTAGATTTCTTCGTTGTTCATAAACAACTGATTAATTTAATTGTCACTGATTGAAGTCAGTGATTCAGAGTGCATGTGCTTGGAAGTGGTGTTGCTATTAATTCATGATTTTGATATAATAGCCTGTTGTTTTTGTTGTAAGTTAAGTGAATAAGAGTCTGAAGTATTGTCATTTTGTATTCGGGCTTTCCACAAATTTTCTATTTGTTTGTCTTGACTCTTATGGCCATATTCTTGAGTTGTATTTTTATGTAGAGATTCAGTGTTGGTTTTCAGAAAGTCGCCAGTGTTACCGTAACGCAGCTACAAATAATATTTACTTTATTGTCAAAAACCTTTCGAATTATTTTGTTCTTAATCACTCGTAAATTATTGCGTATTTTAGCCAGCAAATGTATTACGGGCGCAATTTGAGATTATTAATTTTAATGAGCGAATTCGTTACATACTTATTAAATTGTGCATTTCACATCACTTACTGAGGATCCGTGGTGTTGTGGTAAATACTACTCGCCTCTACCACTGCGTACCGGGTTCGATTTCCAGAGAGTCACCAGAATTTCCGCATGTAGGAAACGTGGCGGACGTTGCCGTTTGACTTTTTCGTGTGGCGCTGTCGTTTGCCGCGCCCTTACATTCGGCCGCTGCTCCATCTTCACCTTACATCACCTTGATTGACGTGTAAGACCTCGCTGTTAAGAGACGACCGAAATAGTTTTGGCGCTGCTAGCGTTATTCTTGTTCTATTGAGACATCACGTTGCACTTTTTGTTTTGCAAATTGGACGGTGACAGAGTTTATTTTGATAGTAGGAGTACGAGTGGAGAGGTTTGGGCGGCTCTTAACAACGGGGTCTTTAGAGCCGACGAGGGTGAAGCGAGGTGGGTATGAAGTAGCGCCGGAATGCAAGGGTGGGGGAAACGGGTGATCCCCGAGAAAACCCGCCGACCAGCGACATCGTTCGGCACGATTCCCACATGCGAAAATCCGGGAGCGACCCCGCCGCGAATCGAACCCGGTTCGCCTAGGCGGGAGATGAGTAATGTGACTTCACTTCACCACCGCGGCTCTGATAGGAGTACGAAACAGACACACTATCAATTTGTGTATACCACGTTTGTTTGTAAAGTAAACCGCACGACGGAAACTTTCGTGGGTCCCGTTTTACTGCTCGCGCCATATCGCAATTGATCTGTTTGCGTATAATATAGATAATAGATCGTTTCAGGTAGTGTACTGTGATTATCCTCATACCAGCACGGCATATGGCGTGCCACCATTTTGTTAAGTTAGAATGACTGGAAATAAAACTATCTTTTTAGCGAAAAATTAAATTTTCGCGTAATTTTACTATTTGTCTTGTTTTAAATCTCTGTTATTCTACTTTATACGAGTATACATAATACGGCACTCCTTATCTACTTAAATATAGCCGAACTGGACTAGTACAGGGTTCAACTTCAAGGTCCGAAGTAATGTTTACTTTGAACAAAGTAGCCCAAGTTAGATTTTGACTTCAAAGACAATCAAATTGTGCAGGTCTCTTGTAGGTTTAATGGATAGCTTAACAAATATTTTTGGAGTGTGTACATTTTTTTTGTTACTTGTATTGTCACAATTTGTATATTAATTGCCTGTAAGTCTCAAACAATTAAAAAAATATATATTAAGAAATCCCGTTTAATTAAAATTTACAAAATATTTGCATGTAAGCAAAAACAATTATCGATCTTTGCTAACTGCCAGATGTTCTATTTACACACGAGATATTGAAAAGTTGCGAAGGGTCTCTTTTCTTGGACTTATCTGAAGGTGCTTCATCGTAGACCTAACGCCAAACGATGTGATGTACGTGTGCGTAAGTGAAAATGTTTGATAAGTTGGACATCAGCAGTGGAAAACTGAAAGCTGTAAATTTTTCCCGTCGTGGCAAGTAGGCGTACTGACTGAACACATACGTATATAATTACAGCGTTTCCTTGCTGGCAAACAGTGCCAAATAAAAAATGTCCAAGTCTAGGCAATTTGTAATGAAAATGTGGGAAGATAATTTACAAAGCTTTCATATTTGCCTTATGTTATACCACCGTTTGTATAAATTTTGTACATTTTTTTGTTAGAAAAATCTTTCAGCACAATTTGTGTTTGGAAACTAACCTTGGAAGGAAACTGTCACGAATTAATTTTTATATGTTCCTAGTTTGTTGATGACGATGGAATATTTACAGTTACAATAACACAAGTCATTCGCTTTTTAAAAGTAATATGTGACGCATGGCTTTTTTTATGAACTAATTCAAGTCGCTGAGGTCAGGTTTTCAATGCTAGGAAAATATTCGGAGTATTCAGACCTATCCTGAGATGTAGGACTGAGCCAACCGGGTACAAGCGTCCATTGGGAACTGACAGGTATAACTTTTTTAAAGGGACCCGCCTGTCCCCTCCCTCACCCATCCCCCCTTCAGAGTAAACGGCTTGTTTAGGATTTTTGAGGCCTACTTGTCACAGTTTCATGTAGGCTAACCTACCTAACTTCTGTAGTTGGTTAAAAAAAAATTGTTTCTTAAATTTGATTTGTAGACTGAAAGCAAATACAAATTTTTGTTATATGCTATTCACGGTAAAGTTTGGAATAATAGTCAATAAATACATTTTATTTTAGCCTTAGGCAACTTCCGAGTGCGGTGGAATATACACACTGTGTGAATTACTTACATGGCAATATTGATTTGAAAAGGTTGTTAAAGGATAAAAAAAATGGCTGAAAGTAAAAAGTAACTAGGGCCTCAAAAGTGCTCACTTTACCGTGGACAGCCTATAAGGACACTGTTACACCCACCCTGTCACAAAATCGTACATGGGCGTCCTCGTCTGTGGAGTGTTTGTTTCGTTGTTGGAATAAGACAGGGCAGTATGATGGGTTATATTCACTCAGCACCACAGTTTAAGAACTGCTGAAGATAGTCGAATAGTGTGACGAATGTAACGATTTATAATTGAAATAACTCTAATTATATGTAGGAGTAACCGGGGGTAGATTCGGTTGCAGATGTCGTGCGACGTCGCATTTATACCACGATCTTCCTGTTACGGATCCTGGGGAGTTGCAGTTTTTAGGAGTGAGTTGGTATGTAGCTAAGGCCTCCCCCCTCCTCCTTCAACTCCACACTGGTGGAACATTAGCTACAAATGCGCAGGACATGTATCAATGCTGACAGTGTTAGCTGTAGCCCGTGGATCTTTGTAAGCTAGTATTGAAGAATTAAGAAATAGCAATCCAAAATAATAGTTTTTTTTTTGCGAACTCCGTATAGGCTGATAGTGCTGAATTGAGCATTTTCGAAAACCCTGCTTAAGATCTGCTTCTGTATACTTTTAGTATATTTACGCTATATGTAATTTTAACATTACTGTGAGCCCGCTCACTTTATCCATGCACCGGTCGAGTAAAAAATTTGGAATTTTTGGGGATACAGATGTGCAGCTAATATGCCAGCTCCTACTCTCATACACACAAAACAAATGGAAACATAAAGTGACGTAAATACGGTGTTCACAAACTTAAAGAAACACACTTGATACAACGATAAAGGATGTAACTTTTCCTTATTAGCTGCCAGCTTCAGAATGAGTTTTCCAGTCGGTTCTTATGTAAAATGTTTGTATCTAAGGGGAATCAGGCCCCGCCATCTTGAATTTTCACTATTTTCTCCATAAGTTTCATTTCATAATGTTTAAAAAAATTTTTTTTCGCACGACATGGCATAAATAATGGTTTCTAAAGCTTTATAAAACTATTAACAACTCTACCGCGTTTATTAATTTTTGAGTAATGACTGCCGGCAAGAAATAAGTAATTTTCCCTTACAAGAGGTTACAGAATTATCCTGGCAACAGTAGTGAAGCAGTACGTGTTTTAGAACATGTGCAAATGAATACCCTATGTCTTGTCGATGCCCAAAATAAAATATAAAACCTGTGATGCTAGTTACGGTAATAATTCCTTAAATCAAAGTTAGCGGGGAGGGTAGTAAATTATATTTTCAAAGGTTGGATTCACAAATGTTTAGTTTACCGCGAACAG
The DNA here is from genome assembly GCA_002778355.1 of Clitarchus hookeri. NCBI lineage: Eukaryota > Metazoa > Arthropoda > Insecta > Phasmatodea > Phasmatidae > Clitarchus > Clitarchus hookeri. The sequence continues at coordinate 13,574 of NQII01017081.1, forward strand.
CCTATAAGCAAATATTTTACCAGTGTGTTGCATTATTTTAGCATGATGACTTGCGCCGTAAAGGAACGTACTAGTATTCTTGCGCACCGAGTGTAATAATATTGTGCATAAGAACTATTTCTTACTAGGTATTGTCAAAATAACTATTTTATCCATGTTTTTATTCATATTAATTATAGTTAAAATATAATTTATAGATAAAATATAAGTAGAAGATCAATTTAGTAAAATGTAGTGTATTTTTATGTTAACACAAATATAAAACGCGTGTGAGTGATACATAACGTATTTAGGAGACAACCACACACTTCATAAATGGAGTGATTTTTCAAAGTTTTGGTAAGTGTGAAGAAACCGCGAATATAATATGTTATGATTGCCCTACTTGACGAAGGGTTTCTTGCAAAATGTGCTTTGTAACGCGTTAAGAATAGAAATTTGCTCAAATTTTGTTTGAAAATTAACTCTTATTCATTGATTTTATTAAAACCTAATTATGTCAATTTTAACAATATTTTACATTGTTATAAAATATATGCATTATTTTCTAGTACAACATAAATCGTACTTTTGTGACAACTATGGTAGTGTGAGATTTTGCATGCTGTACAGTCAGGGGCAGTGTTCCATTGGAAGTCACTTCTATCTTAAGCACCATTAAAATAAAGAGCAAAGTAGAAAAAAAAGGGTGTGTGCCCTGGTTGGAGACTACATGGGTTGACCTCAAACGTCAGGGACGAGACAAGGCGACGCTAATGACCGTGTTATTGATTTGTTCATCACCGCTGCGGGTGGAGGGACTT
>NQII01017082.1:0-24250 GCA_002778355.1 Clitarchus hookeri
TTAAATTTCGTTGTCTCTGCAGCCACTGTAGTTTAAATAAATGATCTTGTATTTAGATGGAACCAACATCACATATGAAGGTTGTCGTTATATATAATAAGAGTCTACATGGTTTACAAGTACATAATTATGTTTCCTACAGCTGTTTTTCCTCAGTGTGGAGTTGAGTAGAATACAGTTTTTATTTTATTCTCCCGCTGGGGTATCGACAGTGTTTGAGAGGGTGCCTGCCACTACCCTGCATGTATAGAGAGTCCTTCTCGCTCCAGAACGACGCCTCCAATACACTCATCATTTCCAGCACTTTAATAGGCTCCAGCAGCATTGTGTGAATTGTGGACAGCAACTTGGCCTCTTGACTTCTCTCTTTATCAGCCAACAATCATAATGCTGTCCTTGCGAGTGTTAAGAAGAGTGTTGTTGTGTCAACATATCCAAACACCGTAAGTTTCCCTCATCAAAGCATCTATTAAAATACTGGTAGCCCAACAAAGTCCAGACACTGTGCCGCGAAGTACATACATATTTCTGGCGACGAAGAATGATTTCTTCAAGTCAAATGCATATTTCGCTTTGTGTGTAGACTCCACCCTGGTGTCCTTCAAATTTTGGGTACTGAACGGAATCTCAGAAAATTTTACTGGTATATAGGTAAGGGAATATTATTTGCGAACTCCTATGAACAGACTTGAGAAATTCAGTTTGCAAGCATAATTTCTATGTTCACGAATACATACGTAAGCATGTATAACACCTGGGGCAGTTCATAGACTTAGTGATTTGCTTAATTTATAAAAATTTTAAGTCAGCATATTTTTAACGAATTCAGCTTATGCCATGAAGGATACAATTGAGGCTTACAATAAGAATTATATTATTCACATACATTTGTTTTTAAAATTTATTAAAATATAGTACTATAAAAGCACTAAAAAAATCATGTTCTTGCATGTACAGTTATTCGTTAACAGGCCTCGAAGTATATACGCAGGTGACGATAGAGACGAGGCAACCGTCTTCAATCTCCTTGAGACGAGGCTGAACGCTCAGTGGCGCCAAGTAGATGAAATGAACCCCATGCTATGGATGCAGACAACTTCAACCACCCACATCCTCCAATCGCTTATTCTCTCATCACTTCCAGAGAGTGTGTAGATATATATTCATCACACCACTACCGCATCCCGAAAATATGATATTATGTTGCCATATCCATATTACCCATGTTCTAAAAATTTTTTGACTTCTTAGTTAAACTACATTCACGAGTCTAAAATTTTAATCTCATAAACGAAACGGTATGTATCATAACTTTACTTTATATGTACATATATATTTCTATTGAACATCTGATATCATTACTAGTATTATATCATATTTGTACCACCGTTACAAGTTATTCTCCTTGCAGTGGGATGTGGGGGAATAGTACCTCGCGAAACATTTCTGCTCTTACCAAGTTACAATTTGTCATTTTATTAGTTTTTATCTAGTAATACATTACTTAAAAAATTAAAGCCTCCATACTATTCATAACATTTCGACGGCTTATTTCTTAAAGTTAAACGTCTAAATTATCTTGTATTTAAATAGTTAAATTCATTCGCCATTTCTTTTTCACACGTGGTCATGATGTTTAGATGTTTCTCGAAAATATGTTAATACTTGTTAATAATTATCTCATCTCATATAAAGCTGCATTTTTGGGCGTAATTATCTATAAGAAATTTATTTGAGGCATGAAATTATAAACTATGATGTTAAAGAAATGTCTGATTAATAAAAATTGTCCATAATTAAATTTCCTACATAATTACTGCAAGCCGTTTTTCCTATATATGATTGCGTTTCTGCAAGAAATACTACCCTTGCATTTCACATCAAAAAGCTGTTTCAATGTGTTATGTTCGATTAATTATTGTTCACTGACATTAAAACCTAGTGCCCTGTCCTAGCGCTCTGTATATGATCTAAATGCAAGTAACTCCTCTACCACACAAGATAAACACCTAGATAATGATTTTTTCAAAATCCATTGCGAAAATGAACATTTAACTGCAAACACACAAAAATGGTTATAAAACAGTGTGGACACAAAATAAAATGTTTCCATTTAGAATCAAAATATTACCATGTTTCAGTAACAGTATCTGAGGCAAAATAATTTATCAGTGATCTCTCTCATGACATGATGCATTATTTTAATAAATGCGGTCCTTATTGCACTTGCATTGTTTAATTTTTTATAATGACGTTTTTCTTCCTGTAATAGATTTGTTTTGCTGCATTTACAAGGATCAGAACACAAAAAGAAAAATGAAAGTACGAATTTTTTTCATTTGGTTTTGCAATACATATTCTCATAAATGTCGACGTTTAGTTACACCTATACATCGCTGACTCAATATTTCGCTGAATGTGAATCCAAACAGCATAAGTCTGTGTTGTTTTCTAACGCCAAGCGATACTGTATCTTGAGCTTCAAGTACCACACAGCACAACGCACAACTGCACAGTTGCGACTATTGTATACAGAATGTCATTCAGACTAAGTGACAGTTAAGTTGTTATGCTGATCCACTTGCCGATTCCGAATTTTGTAATATCAGGTGGGGATTATTTCAAGTGACAAATTTTGCGTCCACCTATCATTTCCACAACAAAATCGATACTACACAAATCTTCTCCATTCAACCCTCATTGGTGTGGTCCACGTTTGAATGAAGAAAAAATGATGTTAACCTGGAGGTAACGCCACCCTTGCATTTTGTTACACATTTATAATAGTTATCTCTAGTAGAAGGGGAAGCTCATCAAATCGAAAATATCAAAATTAATTGTGGAATTTATAATTTAAGTAGGAAGTAGGGAGTTAAGAAAAATTCCGAAATATGTGGCATAATAAGGTTTATTACAATAAAAATAATTATAAAAACCAAAAATAAAAATTTTACATAGAACCTGTTGTTTCTTTATTTGCGATTACATTAAGTAGTGCAAGAATGAGTCTTTTATGTCAAGAATAGAGTGTGTTTACGATGTCGTTTTTGATACAAAGTCTTCCAAGATGGTTTCAATTGTTTAAACTGCAGGATTACCTCTTACGAACTGAGAGCCAACTTCAACTTTTACCCTCAAAGAATGGCTGCTTTCACAATACATGCCACCTTGTCGGGAAATAAGGCGAGGCCTACGAGCTCGTCGGACATGTACATTAGGAGACGTTCTAAGACACTCCTTGTAGTTATTACAATTTCCGGATGGATGGCTTCGCATTATTTGAAATTTTTCCACAGTTGTAAATAATTACCTGGTTCTCCGGCTGCCAAAGGAGTTTCAGCTATGCTTTGGTAGACAGCAGCGCACCAGAATTGACAAACCGAGAAGCTCTTTCCCTTCCCTTTCGGCCAGCCTTTTTTGGAACAGACACATTATGTTTTACTTCCTCGTAATCCTCGTGTGCATCCCTGGAAGAGCTAGTAGAGCTGGGATCAAGCAGTTGTTGACTTGAAACTGCCGAAGTGGAGGCTGCACATTCAGCAGTAGTTTGTTGTCTCAGTTCCTCGGCCCGTTGCGTCGTTTGTGTTTTTGGACGCGTTCTATTTGTTTCTCCAATTTGTTATCTAGCGAAGTCATAACCAAGTTGCGCTCGCCTCTTTGGTCGACAAGAAAGTCCCTATCCTCTTCAATCTTTATTAACTTAGAGAAGTCTGCGTGGGAAATAGCAACAACGTCATCTAGTTGTATAATAAACTACATTTCTCTGTCCTTCTACATTGAAAAGCTCTGGATTTATTTTAATTTTAAAACAGCCACCTTTTAAGAATTTTCTCCAATTATTCAATGCAGTGTTTCTGTTACCATACGTTTGCCACATCTCAAGTAATTCTTCTATAAGAAAATGTGCAGAATCTCTTACGTCTTTTTCCTCATTTAACAATTAGTGATACGGATGTAGCACTTATCTTAGCGTCGTAAGCTGATTCAGCCGACATAACAACACCAGTCCCCAAAAACTAATCAAAAAAATTTCATTTTTATATCTCGAAGATAATGCCATTTTTAAGCACTAGTACACTATTTCCATGAACCCTGAATTGTTTGACCTCCCTAACCCTCATCATAATAAATTATGTAACGGCGTTGTTTAAATACAAATATGTTGTATAATACTGTCCCGCCCATAATGGCTGAATGTAATTACCATTCGTATACTGTGTATTTATGAGCATTATTAGTAATGTGAACAGGTGAGGATAATACTTGTTGGTAGCATGAACACAAGTATATTTGATGTAAATATTGCGCACCACACTCAAATTGCTTGTACATAAAATTGTTATGACAGGAAAAAAGTTTCAAAAACAAATATTTCCTGTAAAAAATATTGTTTTCAGTTGTTACACAACATGTTTTGTCAGACAGGAATATTAACGAAGAAATGTCACAAACAGGTTTTTTTTGGAAGTTATAATATTACAGTTACATAGGAAACAAAGTTTGTTTTGTCATTGTTTAAAAAAAAAATTTTCAAAATGTATATATATATACACTTGACCGAAAAAAAACCTGTCTCCGAATTGTAATTACGTTTAATCTATATTATCTGCAAGGTATATTTAAAGTTCTTTCAAAAGAAATATTCTGTTTTATTGTGATTGTTTAGTGAAATATCTCAAATGCGATACATCTGCCACTGACAATTGAATACGTCACTAATATATATGTTTTCAGAACAATGGATATCATTTCTGATTCTTCACTAACCACTTTTTTTTTATTTTCCATATAAATAGTAACAAATATTTTCTTTTTCGCATTCACCTTCATCACCGAAATAAGACACTAAAACGTAATAGCAGAGAATTTAATTAAAAAAAAAAAAAGCCTTTATTCTACATAATGCATTAAAAAATTAATGTTTTTATAGAATTATTGCATGTTACATGAGCTTCGTTTCGTTGAGTCTTCATTATAAAAATCTTCTCAAAGACAGCGGAAAAGTTAATAAATTAAAATATAACATTATATATATATAATGGAAAATTAAAATATTTCAAAATTTCCGCTTTTATTTCAAATAAAAAAATAGCAGAGCTCGCTACTATTCCTATGAATAATATTACAAGTGGCACAATAACATGTCCAGTCTGGAGAGGTTTCAGAGAAGTAACAGTCTCTAACTGGGAACTATACAACTCAACTTCAAATATGTCATCACTATGCCATTTATTGATTAACCCACTTGCAAACAACCAGCGTAAATATGTGTCTACTACTTTCTCAAATGGCGATCTGTAGGGATATACATAACAAATTCGTCCTACATAGGCACACTCTTCCACTATATGTAATAATGGAAGGCCGTGCTTGTAGTATTCTCTCCATGTAGTATACATATCCAGAACATAAATAATAGATATTAACGACATGTTTTTGTATTTGGCTATCATATCCAGTACGGCATAGCTGTCCTCCGCAATTTCAGTTCTGCTAGCGATGCTAACAACATGTTCTCCCATTTCTAAAAAATTTTCTATAATCTCATCCAACTCATCAGATCCGTGTGAAAATTCAAAAGCAGCAGGGATTCCAAGTTCATCAAGATCAGCAATCGTATCAATGTCAGGATAGAAGTGCGGTGTGGCCAGGTAACTTGCCAACCCACTGCTGTATGCATTCATCATGACGAGACTTAAGAGCAGGCAACACGACACAAACCATCTATGAACTGGTTTAAAAACAGGTGCTAATATCGCTCCAGTCAAGAACATTCTGACTATTTCTATAAATGTCATAAAATCTGGAGATTTTTTCATGATTAAAATGCTCCAAATGAGAAAAATAGCAAGTAAAATGACGCAATATAGAGCCCAGAGTTCAGTAGTAAAAGGCATTACTAAATTTAAATACAAAGGTTTGTGTTCTGATTTAGCAACTATATGTGTAACACAATCTAGGTCATATGAGTAAGATGTTCTCATTTGATTGTGTTGAATTTTTATAAACATTGTTCCCAAAATGTCCACATTTTCTTCTTCATTTCCAGTTAATAGAGTTTCGGTCTTCCATATTAGTTTCAAGGTACCATTTATCTTCTTCAGAATTTCAGTGATCGGCTTACTTTCGTAATTGTATCCAATGCTATGCTTCACACTTTGCTGAGTCGAATCGTTTCTTGCAGATGACACAAGCACCACTATATCATGTCCTTGGATGTTCTCCAACTTGCTGCTTAATTATTTTCTGTTGTTTGTTTCCTCCCATAATTCTATGGAATCTTCTTCCTTGGAAAACTGATTCTATACATGAAGGCATGCGTTATTTGTTTAAACTGAATATTTCCCATGTCTATTTACACTCTGCAGCACTGACTTATTGCAGAAGGAAATTATGATAATATTAAGCAGCCGATATTTATTCCACGATTCCCTGATCTGATCAGCTTCTATACAGACGTCATTACAAGTTAATATTAATGTGAAAGGAGAATGAGGAGTCCATGGAGATAGAGTTGCGAGTACATNGTGAAAGGAGAATGAGGAGTCCATGGAGATAGAGTTGCGAGTACATCCAGGTTTTCCCAAAACTCATTATTAAAATGGTCAGCAAACCAGAAGACGCCATTCGTAGTGGCATACGACATAAGATCTTTGGGAAACATGTTCGAAAAACTATTACTCTGAGACATTTTCAGAGTGACGCCACATATATAGGTAGTTGCATGGAAGTGAGAGAGGACTTCGTCAGCAACTTCCAGGCTGGATTCGTCCTGCAACACAAATGTCACAAAGCCCACGGTGCTGGAGTACATCTTGTCTATGAAGTTCTTGCTCACTCCGGTTATTTCCTGTCTTATATAACTATCCTGATTAACATTATATACACTTCCTGCTTTACAATACGTGAGTATTAACTGCATACATAAAATAACACATATTTCCTTTGTTCCCATTTCTTGCATTATATTAAAATAACTAAATGTAAAGAAAACTCAACAAAATTTCGAATTGTGCTATTCTGTCTAGTGTTGTACATCAGTTTGTGCACGCTTATCACTGACCATACTGAGACTATAGCGTCTGCAATTCTTCCTTGTATTGATCGCGTCGGGAAATTCTGAATTATTTAGTGTGCGTGCTATGTGCTCTTAGGCAAATAATGCAACTATGGTAACGTGGCTTTTTAAACGCAATACACGCTATTATATAATTATTGATTTTGTTATATTAGACGATATTCCTGCCCTTTGAATTCTCTCTTATTTTATACGACGCTACTTCAAGGAGTTTCAAGTCGATCGGATTTCGTTAGTACTCAAGTAAATTGAACTATTTGAAGTTAAAAAAAAATCAAGTACTTACCGTTATTACTAATGAGCCTACTTTTCTTTATATGGATGCATATAGTTTTGATTATTTGATTTAAGTGGAATACTGAAGTTATGTCTTGATATCTTTTTGACAAAATTATCATCAGAGACTTGCACGAGTCGTAAATTTTTTTATAAATATGTAAATAGATTAGTATACTGTATCTACTAGAAGAATGTTAACATTTTGCACGGTTTAAATGATACTGCTAACAAACACGTCATTTCAGCCATCTTCAACAAACATCGAAATTGATCAATCGCACCAACATAAATTAAAAGTTGTATTAAAATTTGTAACTCGACTCGCCACTGAGGAAGTTGTGTAACCATTGTTGAATGCCGCTTCTCAAATAAAATTACTTTTGCACACACATTATATACCATCTTCTTTTGTAATATAAGGACTGTATAAAAACTAAAAAAAAATACCTTGCGTACATACATGATAGTTTGTTTCGCTGAGTAAATTCAGAGCGATGTAATTATCACAAAAAAATCTTATTGTCATATAACAGCTATTATATCGCACCGTTAACAAACCATAATGATAATAAATATAGAGTCTGCAACATATTATATGTGGTAATACACTGGGGGAAAATAAAAAACCTCCACTAATACGATGACGCAAACACACCATATGCACCTTGGGCACTGACAGAGGGCAGGACATGCAATGACCAATACTGCTGTGCTGTGGACAGAGCAGAAACCACGTACTAGACATAACACAACTGTAGTTGACTCAGTGAAAGAGAAGTCTGTTGTTTCAAGCATCGGCAGGTGTTGACACATGATGTATGTGTGGACATTTGTAGAGTTATCTGCTCGTGTGAACCGTGCCTATCAATCTCAGCCTTTGACTGGGGGGAACTTGACTTATCACGAATAGACTTCACTTCACCCTTGTAATACGCGCATCTTGATCTGTAGACGGGTTCTTGGTGGCCTTGGTAGCTAAGGCGTCATGTGAATGCAGCGTATAGGCTGGACTCGTGATGGTTCTAGCTAAACCTCTGGCGTAACTCAAGAAGTATTTGAACAATGAGTCTTCACATATATTTCCTTCCGTAATCAATCTTTCAGCAAATGGCGTCCACTTGTGGGCTTACAGCACACGATACGATCAAATCGGATGTCTGTNTCCGTAATCAATCTTTCAGCAAATGGCGTCCACTTGTGGGCTTACAGCACACGATACGATCAAATCGGATGTCTGCCCGATTCCGAAACAAAACATAACGTATATGAATGTAGAGGTACACACGATACTCTAACCGACAAATTTGACAGTCCAACTAGGTCCATAATAAAGTTATTGTTCTCTGTAGTCTAACAAAACAATCGGAGTGGAATCCAAATGAAAATTTTGGGAAAATAAAAATTTTAAAAGGGAACCTCTACAATCCTAGTAGTGCCAAAGTTGTTCCGTCAAAGGAATTGTCTTTTCTGTAGTGTGCATACGGTATTATACTATGTGTATACTAACATATACAACAGCATACATCCCCAAGACCACAATTATAATGGCATTATACTCTATGTTAACTTAAGGCTTCTTTTTTAAAATCATATCAAGTGTATCTGGTTTAGTGTTGAGTTATCAGCTTTTCTTCTCTGTCCAACTACAGTGACATGGTTTAAAGAAACTACTTTTGCCCAATCTTACACCGCTATTTTGAGGTACAAAAACGATACAATTTTTGTGGTGCATACTTTTATTTGTCACAACAAGATGATTGAATAACATTATGGTTTTAATTATTATACGTTCAAGACATTTGTCAATCATACAATTATGCTGAAAATTGCGGAGACATGTTTTGCAATGTTCGTATTTCGTAACAAAATAACCTCACAATTTTATAGAGTGAAATCCCGATATTTCGCATCTTGATTATTCGTATATCCCGCTAATTCGTACAAATTTGCCGGTCCCTTGAGAAAATCCCTTTAATTCGTAAAAAAAACAATGCATTCCGGTCCCCTCGATAATACGTATTTATTTTGGTGCTCGAGCTTAATTAAAACGTCTTATAATTCTTATTTCGAACTTAAAAATCTCGTTAACTCGTAATATTTTTAACCCTAGAATGTACACCAGCTCTAGATTTATGTAATTTGGGCAGGGTAAAAAAGACCGGAAGGGTACTGAGGGACGTAGGAGGGTTTGAAGGGCAGGTAATGACGCCGAGTAGGCTGTGAGGCGATGTGTCTGTGATTCCCAGAACTAAGAGGCGCCTTGGTGTCCAGTCTACGGTCATTAAAGGGTAGGAAGGAGCAGAGCGAGTGAAAAGTTAGTCAGTTCGGTCTTAGCCATGCCTCCGAAAAGAGTTAATAAGTGTATTCCCATTAGAGAAAAAAAATCATTAACGTCGTGGCCGGTGGTGATAAACAAATTGACGTGTCCAAACGTTATAACGTTCCTCCTTCCACAATAAACTCAATTCTGAAGAAGGACAAAATCGCCTCCCAGACATCGGACAGCAAAGTTAAGCACTTTAAGATTGGTGAGTATCCATAACTAGAAGAGAATTTAAAAGAGTGGTTTGCGCAAGCACAGAATTCGAGTGTACCAGTTGGAGGAAACATTTTAAGAGAAAAAGCAAAAGTTTTCGCAGGAAAAATGGGAATTAAAGACTTTCGTGAGAGTGATGGTTGGTTCGATAGGTTTAAAAAAAGGCACACCATAAAATTTAAGAAGCATAGTGGGGAAAGTGCGAGTGTATCGGCCGACGTTCCTTCCGAGTGGAAAGACGAATTTGGAGAAATAATCGATTCTTATGAACCCAACAACATTTTTAATGCAGATGAGACGTGGTCATTTTATAAGTGTCTCCCCGACCGATCAATGTGTTTTAAGGAAGAAAAGTGTCATGGCGGAAAAAATAGTAATCCGTAATCAATCTTTCAGCAAATGGCGTCCACTTGTGGGCTTACAGCACACGATACGATCAAATCGGATGTCTGTCCGATTCCGAAACAAAACATAACGTATATTAATGTAGAGCTGCACACGATACTCTAACCGACAAATTTGACAGTCCATCTCGGTCCATAATATAGTTGTTCTATTTAGTCCAACAGAACAATCGGAGAAGAATCCGAATAAAAATTTTGTGAAAATAAAAGTTTTAAAAGGGAACCTCTACAATCCTAGTAGTGCCAAAGTTGTTCCGTCAAAGGAATTGACCGTTCTGTAGTGTGCATACGGTATTATACTATGTGTATACTAACATATACAACAGCATACATCCCCAAGACAAACAGTTATGATGGCATTATACTCTATGTTAACTAATGTCTTCTTTTTTAAAATCATATCAAGTGTAGCTGGTTTATTGTTGAGTTATCAGCTTTTCTTCTCGGTCCAACTACAGTGACATGGTTTAAAGAAAAGACTTTTGCCCAATCTTACGCCTCCATTTTGACGTACAAAAAATATGCAAATTTTTGTGGGGCAGACTTTTCTCTGTCACAACAAGGTAAGTGAATAACATTATGGTTTTCATTACTATACGTTTTAGGCATTTGTCAATCATACAATTTTCCTGAAATTTGGGGATACATTATTTCCAAATTCGTATTTCCTACCAAGAAAATCTTACAATTTTATATTTAGTGTTCAACAGTTAAAATAATGTATTATCTAATGTCCCGCAGTGTGTTACGGGTAAAATAAAATCAATGTCTAATGGTACATTCTATTAAAATCAATACGAGTAATATTAAAGGTTACAATAATTTTATCTAAGTCTTAAATTCCGTGAAGTTTCGGTTTTCATAAACTGAAATCCTTTAACATCTACTAAATGTTACCCTGTAATTAAAGTATATCTCTCCTCGAATAGTCAATAAACGCAAAGACATATAGTATTTAACGGTTAAGCAGGACTTAGTAACTTTATTTTTATAAACCATTTTTCATCCTTCTTCTACTTCTTAAAATACATTTATGCCACTTAAGTTATAAACACAGTGTATATATTTCACCACACTCGAAAGATATCGCGTAAAGTGAATATATGAATTGACAATGTGTTCCAAACTAGCTGGCTTCAAAAAGTGTTCCCTTTACCGCGATAGACATATATAATTTCACGTTCTTTAATATGTGTTACAATAGTTAACCTAATACAAAGCTGTCAAAAACTTTTGCCGTACAAATATCACCAGGTTTAGTGACTGTCCGAAAAAAAATTATAATATTCGGTGCATTTAATGTCACATCCTGTTTAAAAAGTGTATATCGTTCTATTTGGTTTGTCTCTGTAGCGACCGTAGTTTAAATAAATGATCTTGTATCAAGATGGTACCATCATCACATATGAAGGTAGTCATCATATGTAATAAGAGTCTACATGGGTAGCAAGTATATAATTTTGTTTCCTACAGCTGTTTTCTCTCAGTGTGGACTTGAGTAGAATACAGTTTTTATTTTCTTCTCCCGCAGTGGTAGCTACAGTGTTGGAGAGGGTGCGTGCCACTACCAGGGATGTATAGAGAGTCCTTCTCGCTCCAGAACCACGCCTCCAGTACACTCGCCATTTCCAGCTCTTGAATCGGCTCCAGCAGCATTGTGTGAATTGTGGACTGTAACCTCGCCTCTTGACCTCTCCTTTTTTCTGCAGACAAACATCATGCTGCCATTACGGGTGTTGAGAAGAGTGTGACACTATTAACATATCCACACGGGATATGCTTCCCTCATCAATGTATTTGTTAATATATTGCTACCCCAATGAAACACAGACACGGTGCTGCGAAGTACCTACACATTTCTGGTGACAAAGTATTATTTATTCAAGTCAAATGAATATTTCACGTTGTGTCTAGAATCCACCTTTTGGTTCATTGGATTCTGGTTCCTGAAAAGAATCTGAGAAAATTTTAAATTTATGATTTAATGTGAATTCCTTTATGCACATAAATTGAGGCTGTTAGAGTTTACAAAAAATAACTTTATTATTTCTACTATTCCTATGTATTATTCAAACTGTGTTTGAACTACGTATAAATTTAGCTTTAAGTCTTTCGACAACCGTACCTGCTAAAACGGTTTGATTGCAAGAAGATTGCAAATTTTACCGTCCAGTCCAGTTTCTGTAGGAGAAGCTATTTTTATACGTAGGTTTGTAATTGCTCGTGTAACGTTGATGCTAATTTCATTTGTATATATGCTATGGAATTATTTGTGAATTCAGATGCTGACAGATCAAATTACGCAGATCTCTGTTTTTTTGTGACTTTATTAGCTATTAATTTTCTTTGGCAGCAGATTAAGTGCCGAATCATTTTTGATCTCGGCTTATATATTATGTAGAATCCTTCAAGGACTCCTGAGTCATCTCTGATCCAATCGCAGAATAAACATTAATGTAATGTGTTTTTAGCATACCGCATGAAAATTCAATACATTCCCTTAACATTTGAAGTTTTCCATGCTGCAACAAGACTAGTATATGAGAGGCCAAAAATTAACCTGGTCTTGACACCAAACAGCGTACTTTATTTCACTGAATGAACTTGCCGTCAAAACCGATAGCATATAATAAAGACTGTAGAAAACGATAATCTTGACTGCGCATTTCACCAGCCAATCCATCAGCTTTGGAAGATACGAAATCTGGTCCCATTTTTTTTATTACCTTTCGGTACCCAGCAATTTCAGCAGATTTGTTCACATTTATAAAGCATAAGTGATTAACAAGGGACCCTTTTAATACGCGCTATAATTTTGTTAAATATTCTATTATATTTCAGTCATTCGATCTCCTCATACTCAATACGCTCTGCGGGACAATTTGAAATAGTTAACGTTCAGCTCTCTCGGGCAGTGTAATAACGTGTGGACGAGTCGAACATGAGAGCTAGTTCTGAATCCGGCAGCAGCCAATGATCATTCGAATTCTTCTCGAGTATGTAAACTGCTGTGAAGCCTAGCTTGGCGCCGACGAGACATACAAAGTCTGATTACATTCAAGTTGACCTTTCCTCGGGTCTGCAGCGTCGCGTGCATTTCTGTTTCGCAGTCGCTGAGTAATCCGCGGTCTTCGCTAATCTCTTCACTCACTCACCAGCTTGGCGCCTTGTTGTAACCAGCGTGTAGTAGTCATTTGTATAGACTACGATTATTCTCGCTTTTTTATTTCAATGTCAACGTCAAGGTCGACAACTACGAATAAGGTCCAACATCTACAGCTCCTCTGGCGGTCAAACTGATAATTAATACACTCGTGTGACCTAGGTGATGAAGTAAACAAATTGTAATCAGAAAAAGAACATGATGAGTGGAGTGCAGTCGACATAATAAGTATGGAATAGCGGGTAGATGAGAGGAATGTTAAGAAAATAAGAATCATTTGTGGTGGATTGAACGAGCGTGAGTAATCAAACAGTAAACATACTGCTGGGGGTACAGCAAACTTTAGCAATCAACGTATGAGAAACATTGAGAGGAGTAGTGGGAAACCGACTAATTAGCCAATGAGAAACATGGCGAGGGTTGGTCGTCTGCTGGACGTGCTACAGAGGGAACGTACTGAATTACAAGTTTTCTAAATAAATATTTAAAAAGTTTGAAATAATATTTTTCGATTTTATAAAAATTTATTATTTATAAAAGATTTATACAATTTCGAGGATAAATTAATTTTTGTAAGTTGTATAATTGTATCCTTTTTTTTTCATCCAAGGTTGTTAAGGTCATGGGATCAAGGTCAAAATTAAAGGTGAAATTCGAGGTCTTTAGGTTTAAATATTGTGGTTTTGTGATAGAATAACATGGATGCTTGTTGGATCCAATCTCTCCGGCCTCGCTAGTCAAAGAAACCAAATAACAATAATTCAAAGTTATATTTTTCTATAAATAAAAACAAATTAAGAATAAAAATTACTTTTTATGTCTTGAAAATTGCAGTTATTTTTTAAAATTACAGTTTAATATATCGAACACGTATTTAAATACGGAATCGGTTTATAAAATATAAGCTAAAATAAATTTGCACTTTCCAATGGCAGATGGATACATTCCTTATAAACAGGAAGAAAATAATTTTTTCGGAATCACCTACATTATCGAAATAAGACACCAAAACGTAATCGCAGAGAATTTAATTAAAGGAAAAAAAAATTTTTACTATACATCATGCATTGAAAAATAATTTGTTTTTATATAATAATTGCATTTTTCATGAGCTTCGTTTATTTGAGCTTTAATAAAACAACATTTCACAAAGACAGCGGAAAAGTTTTAAATTAAAATAACACATTAGGTAAACAATGGAACATTTAAATGTTTCAAAGTTTCCGCTCTTATTTCATATAAAAAAATAGCAGAGCTCGCTACTATTCCTGTGAATAATATTACAAGAGGCACAATAACATGTCCAATATGGAGCGGTTTC
Source organism: Clitarchus hookeri (assembly GCA_002778355.1). Lineage (NCBI taxonomy): Eukaryota > Metazoa > Arthropoda > Insecta > Phasmatodea > Phasmatidae > Clitarchus > Clitarchus hookeri. Next base: position 14,782 of record NQII01017082.1, read on the forward strand.
AGAGAAGTAACAGTCTCAAATTCGGAACTATACAACTCAACTTCAAATATGTCATCATATTGCCATTTATTGATGAACCCGCTTGCAAACAACCAACCTAAATATCTGTCTATTACTTTCTCAAATGGCGATCTGTAGGGATATACATAACAAATACGTCCTACATAGCCACACTCTTCCACTATATGTAATAATGGAAAGCCGTCCTTGTAGTATTCTCTCCATTTAGTATACATATCCAGAACATAAATAATAGATATTAACGACATGTTTTTGTATTTGGCTATCATATCCAGTACGGCATAGCTGTCCTCCGCAATTTCAGTTCTGCTAGCGATGCTAACAACATGTTCTCCCATTTCTAAAGTATTTTCTATAATCTCATCCAACTCATCAGATCCGTGTGAAAATTCAAAAGCAGCAGGGATTCCAAGTTCATCAAGATCAGCAATCGTATCAATGTCAGGATAGTAGTGCGGTGTGGCCAGGTAACTTGCCAACCCACTGCTGTATGCATTCATCATGACGAGACTAAAGAGCAGGCAACACGACACAAACCATCTATGAACTGGTTTACAAACAGGTGGTAATGTTGCACCAGTCGTGAATATTCTGACTACTTCCATAAATGTCTTAAAATCTGGGGACCTGTTCAGTATTAAAATGCTCCAAATAACAAAAATAGAAATTAAACTTCCGAAATATAGTGCCCAGAGTTCAGTAGTAAAAGGCATTACTAAATTCAAGTACGATGGTTTGTGTTCTGATTTAGCAACTATATGTGTAACACAATCTTGGTCATAAGAGAAAGATGTTCTCATTTGATTGTGTAGTAATTTTATAAACATTGTTCCCAAAATATCAGCTTTTTCATCTTCATTTCCAGTTAAGAGAGTTTCGTTCTTCCATATTAGTTTCAAGGTACCGTTAATCTTCTTCAGAAATTCAGTGATTGGCTTACTTTCGTAATTGTATCCAATGCTATGCTTCAAACTTTGCTGAGTCCAATCGTTTCTTGCAGATGACACAAGCACCACTATATCATGACCTTGGATGTCCTCCAACTTTCTGCTTAATGATTTTCTGTAGTTGGTTTCCTCCCATAATTCTATGGAATCTTCTTTCTTTGAAAACTGATTGTATACAAGAACGCATGCGTTATTGGTTTGAGCTGAATGTTTTCCATGTCTATATAGACTCTGCAGAACTGACTTACTACAGAAGGAAATTATTATCATATTGAGCAGCCGATATTTATTCCACGATTCCCTGATCTGATAAGCTTCTATACAGACGTCATTACAAGTTAATATTAAAGTGAAAGAAGAATGCGGAGTCCAAAGAGATAGAGTTGCGAGTACATCCAGGTTTTCCCAAAATTCATTATTAAAATGGTTAGCAAACCAGAAGACGCCATGCGTAGTGGCAAACGACATAAGATCTTTGGGAAACATGTTCGAAAAACTATTACTCTGAGACATTTTCAGAGTGACGCCACATATATAGGTAGTTGCATGGAAGTGAGAGAGGACTTCGTCAGCTACTTCCAGGCTGGATTCGTCCTGCAACACAAATGTGACAAAGCCCACGGTGCTGGGGTACATATTGTCTATGAAGTTCTTGCTCACTCCGGTTATTTCCTTTCTTATATAACTCTCCTGAATAACATTATAATAAACACCCGTGTAACAATACGAGAGCGATAACTGCATACATAAAATAATACTTAATTCCTTTGTTCCCATTTCTTGCATTCTATTATAATAACTATATGAAAAGAAAACGCAACAGAATTTAAAACTCTGCTATTCTGACGGGTGTTCTACAGCAGTTTCTGCACTCTTATCATTGCGTATACTGAGACTTTAGTGTCTAGAATTCTCTCTTTTATTGATCGCGTCGGGAATTTGTGAATTATTTAGTATGCGTGCTGTGTGTGTAGTAGTTAAATAATGCAATTATGGAAACGTGGCTTTTTAAACGCAATACACGCTATTATATAATTATTGAATTTTTTTATATATTAAACGATATTGACGCTCTTTGAATTCTCTCTCTTTTTTTATACGTCGCTACTTCTAGGAGTGTCAAGTCGATCGAATTTCGGCAGTACTCTAGAAAATTGAACTATTTGAAGTTAAAAAAAAATAATCAAGAAGTATCCGTTATTACTAATGAGCCTACTCTCCTTCAGATGGACGCGTGTAGTTTTGATTATTTAATTTAAGTTGAATACTGTAGTTATGCCTTGACATCTTTTTGACAAAGATACCACCAGAAACTTGCACGAGTCGTAAATATTTTTTATAAATATGTATATAGCTTAGTATACTGTATCTATAAGAAGAATTTTACAATTTTACACGGTTTAAAGGATACTGCTAACAAACACGTCAATTTCAGCCATTTTCAAAAACATAGAAATTTATCAATCGCGCCAACATAAATTAAAAGTTGTATTAAAATTTGTAACTCGACTCGCCAGTGAGGAGGTAGTGTTACCATTGTTGAAAGCGGCTTCTTAAATAAAATAACTTTTGCACACACATTATATACCACCTTCTTTTGTAACATAAGGACTGTATAAAAACTATAAAAAAATACCTTGCGTACATACATGATAGTTTGTTTCGCTGAGTAAATTTAGAGAGATGTAATTATCACAAAAAAATCTTATTGTCATATTACAACTATTATATCGCACCATTAACAAACCATAATGGTAATAATTATAGTGTCTGCAACATATTATATGTGGTAATACACTGGGGGAAAATAAAAAACCTCCACTAATATGGTCACGCAAACACACCATATGCACCTTGGGCACTGACAGAGGACAGGACATGCAATGACCAATACTGCTGTGCTGTGGACAGAGCAGGACCCGCGTACTAGACATAACACAACTGTAGTTGACTCAGTGAAAGAGAAGTCTGTTGTTTCAAGCATCGGCAGGTGTTGACACATGATGTATGTGTGGACATTTGTAGAGTTATCTGCTTGTGTGAGCCATGCCTATCAATCTCAGCCTTTTACTGGGGGGAACTTGACTTTTCACGAATATACTTCATTTCACCCTTGTAATACGCGCATCTTGATTTGTAGACGGGTTCTTGGTGACCTTGGTAGCTAAGGCGTCATGTGAATGTGGCGTATAGGCTGGATTTTTGATGGTTCGAGCCAGACCTCATACGTAACTCAAGAAATATTTGAACACTCAGTCCTCAACTATATGTCCTTCCGTAATCAATCTTTCCGCAAATGGCGCCCGCTTGTGGGCTTACTGCACACGATACGATCAAATCGGATGTCTGACCGATTCTGAAACAAAACCTCAGGTTTGTTTCGGATGTAGAGCTGAACACGATACTTTAACCGACAAATTTGACAGTCCAACTCTGTCCATAATAAAGTTGTTGTTCTCTGTAGTCTAACAAAACAATCGGAAAGGAATCCGAATGAAAATTTTGGGAAAATAAAAGTTTTAAAAGGGAATCTCTACAATCCTAGTACTGCCAAAGTTGTTCCGTCGAAGGAATTGTCTTTTCTGTAGTGTGCATACGGTAATTTTGCTATGTGTATACTTACATATACAACAGCATACATGTCCAAGACAAACAGTTATGATGGCATTATACTCTATGTTAACTTAAGGCTTCTTTTTTTAAATCATATGAAGTGTAGCTGGTTTAGTGTTGAGTAATCAGCTTTTCTTCTCGGTCCAACTACAGTGACATGGTTTAAAAAAAAGACTTTTGCCAAATCTTACGCCGCTATTTTGACATACAAAAACGATAGAAATTTTTGTGGTGCAGACTGTTCTTTGTCACAACAAGATGAGTGAGTAACATTATGGTTTTCATTATTATACATTCTAGTCATTTGTCAATCATACCATTATCCTGAAAATTGCGGAGACATGTTTTGTAATGTTCGACTTTCCTAAAAAAATTACCTTACAAATTTATATGTAGTGTTCAACAGATTAAAATAATGTATTCTCCCAAATCCCTCAGTGTGTTATGGGTAATTTAAAATTAATGTCTAAAGGTATATTCTATTAAAACCAATACGAGTAATATTGAAGGTTACAATAATTTTATCTAAGTCTTAAATTCCGTATAGTATCGGCTTTCATAAACTTAAACCCTTATACATCTACTAAAGTACACCTTGTCAATAAAGTATATCTCTCCTCGAATAGCCAATAAACGCAAAGACATATAGGCTGTTAACGGTTAAGCGAATATGTGAATTGACAATTATTCCAAACGAGATGGCTTTAAAAAGTGCTCACTTTACCGTGAATAGGACATATATAATTACACGTTTTTTAATATGTTTAACACAAGTTAACCTAGTAAAAAGCTGTCAAAACTTTTGCCGTACAAATATCACCAGATTTAGCGACTGTCCGAAAAAAAATTATAATATTCGGTGCATTTAATGTCACATCCTGTTTAAAAAGTGTATATTGTTCTATTTGGTTTGTCTCTTTAGCGACTGTAGTTTAAAAAAAAATGATCTTGTATCAAGATGGTACCAGCATCACATATGAAGGAAGTCATTATATGTAATAAGAGTCTACGTGGGTCACAGGTATATTATTTTTTCCTACAGCTTTTTTTTCTCTCAGTGTGGACTTGAGTAGAATACAGCTTTTATTTTCTTCTCCCGCAGTGGTAGCTACAGTGTTGGAGAGGGTGCGTGCCACTACCAGGGATGTATAGAGAGTCCTTCTCGCTCCAGAACCACGCCTCCAATACACTCACCATTTCCAGCACTTGAATCGGCTCCAGCAGCATTGTGTGAATTGTGGACTGTAACCTCGCCTCTTGACCTCTCCTTTTTTCTGCAGAGAAACATCATGCTGCCATTACGGGTGTTGAGAAGAGTGTGATATTGTTAACATATCCACACGGGATATGCTTCCCTCATCAATGTATTTGTTAATATATTGCTACCCCAATGAAACACAGACACAGTACTGCGAAGTACCTACACATTTCTGTTGACAAAGAATTATTTGTTCAGGTCAAAAGCATATTTCGCTTTGTGTCTACAATCCACGTTTTGGTTCTTTGGATTCTGGTTCCTGAAAAGAATCTGAGAAGATTTTAAATTTATGATTTAATGTGAATTCCTTTATGCACATAAATTGAGGCTGTTTGAGTTTACTAACAAATAATTAAATATTTATTCTTATTATTCTATAGTATTATTCAAACTGATTTCGACCTGCGTAGAAATTTATCTTTGAGTCTTTCGATAATAGTACCTGCTAACACGGTTTGATTGCAAAAAAAGTTGCTAATTTTACCGTCCAGTAAAGTTCCTGTAGGATAAACGATTTGTTTACGTGGGTGTATAATTGTTTTGGCAAAGTTGAGGCCAATTTCCTTCGTATATGGGCTATGGAAAGTTTTGCGAATTCAGATAGCTACAGATCAGATTATGCAGTTGCCTGTATTTTCGTGAGTATATTACATTTTAATTTTACTTTGGCAACATCTTAACTGTCGAATTCTTCTTGTTCTCGACTTATACTGTATATAATGTAGAATAGTTCAGGGAATCATAGTCATCTCTGGTCTAATTACAGAATTAAAAATAATATAATGTGTTTTAAGCATACAGCATGGCATTTTAATAAATTCTATTGTAGACAAAAATTTACTTGTTCATGACACCAAATAAACTACTTTAATGCACTCAATGATCTTGCCGTCAAAAAAATAGCATATAATGAAGACCTAACAAAACGATAATCTTGAATGCGTATTTCACCAGCCACTCCATCAGCTTCGGAGGATGCGAAATCCGGTCTCATCTTTTTGACTATCTTTCAGTACGTCAGCAATTTCATCAAGCTTGTTCACGTTTATAAAGTTTAAGTGATTAACAACTATTACCATATAAAATATTATATCATATATAAGATATACGCCAGTCATTGGATCTCCGCTTACTCAATACTCTCTGCAGAACACTGGACGATAGTTAACGTTCAGCTCTCTCAGGCATCTTAATTCCGTGTGGACGAGTCGAACATGAGAGCTAGTTCTGAATCCGTCAACAGCCACCGATGATTAGAATTCTTCTCGAGTACACAATCTGCTGTGAAGTCTAGTTTGGCGCTGACGAGACATTCAAAATCTCATTTGATTCAAGTTGGCCTTTCCTCGGGGCTGCAGCTTCACGCGCATTTCTGTTTCGCAGTCGCTGGAAAATCCTCTTCACTCACTCGCCAGGTTGGCGCCTTGTTGTAACCAGCGTGTAGTGGTCATTTGTATAGACTGCGATTATTCTAGCTTTTTGATTTCAATGTCAAGGTCAAGGCCGACAACAACGTATATAGTGCTACATCTACAGCTCCTCTGGCGGCGAATTCGATAATGAATGCACTCGTTTCGCCTGAGTGATGTAAAAATAAATAATTTACAAAAAGAAAACGAAAACGGTGGGTGGTGTTCAGTCGACATAATGAGCATTGGTGAGGGGGTAAATGAGGTGAATGTTAAGACAATAGGATTGATTTGTGGTGGATCGAACAAGCGTGAGTAATCAACAAATAAATACACTGGTGAGGGTGAACTGAACACACGAAATCAGCCAATGAGAATCATTGGGATGAGTGGTGTGGAACCGACTAATTAGCCAATGAGAAACATTGCTAGGGGCGTGGTTCTGAGGGAACATCGTGAAACGTAAATTATTTCAACAAACATTTTAATTTTTTAAAAGAAATTTTTTGATTTTATCATATTTTAAAATTTATAAATGTTTTAAAACATTTTGAGAATGATTTTTTTTTTGTAAATTTTAATATTTTTTTTTTCGTGCAAAATTTTTAAGATCATGGGATCAAAGTCAAAAACCAAAGGATAAGTTCAAGGTCTCTTAGTTTCAATATGGTGGTTATGTGACATCATAACATGGACGCTTATCTGTTCACGTCTCTTCGTCAACTCTAAGCCAAAACATTCTAAACCTAATATTTTTTATAAATTTTAGGAACAATGTTTATAAATTTAAAAAACTAATTAAAATAATTTTTTTAATATCTTTACAAATGCAGACATATTCATATTGTATCAAACATGTATTTTTAAGGCGAAATCGGATTATCAAATTTAAAAGATATAAAATTTTTACTTTCCCATAGGTGATGGATACATTAAAAAATATTTCTTTTTGTAATACAGGTGTATTTGAACTCACGACCTTCCGATATTGTGACAGATGTTCTAACTTCTTAAAAAAGAAGCAGTAGTGCTTAAATGTGTTATAAACTATTAACAAAATTGTCTCTTACCTTCATATGTAATTCTTAAGTTTTAAATGTATTAATAATTGTATCAGAAATTTGTTAAATCAATCCTAGCATGGTTGAGAGCACGATCATGTTGACAACTTTTCTGAGCTATGTGTTATGAGCAGAACATATGGTTATAAAACTGCATAGTTAATTAAATAATGTTATTTAATTAATTGTATTTGATATATCAAAAACTTTTTAAAGACAAGCGACATATCTTTGACATCGGTTTTTTCAGTCGAACATGAATATTAAATCAGTTTATATACTTATACCAGTATTGGATTTTTCATATTAATTTAAACTTTTTATGCAGAGGTTCAGCAACCAATCGAAGCCAGTTTAAGGTGTAGCGAACACATTTTTGCTAGTCGCATCCTAAACAAGCATATATTTACTGACATATAGGTAGGCGAATATTATTAGCGAACTCTTAGGAGCAGGCTTGTGAAATTCAATTTGCAAGCATAATGTCTATGTTAACAGATATATGAAATCATTTATAACACCTAGGATAGTTCATAACCTTAGCGATTAGTTAAATTTAATTAATATTTTTATTGCAGTATTTTTTTTAACGAAATAAGTTTGAACGAGGATGGATACAACAATACAGGCTTAGAATGAGAAATAAAATATTCACGTAATTTTTGTTTTTAAAATATATTAAAACACAGTACTATAAAAGCACTAAAAACCTTGTCCTTAATAGATCGCCGTGTGTGACACCTACGGAACGTGGGTTACGTGTCTCACCTGGATATCAGGGGTCATGAGTGGTCTCGTCAGCTTCGTCTTGGTTTCGCAAGTACATAACCGACATCCTCGGTCGTTCTGGTGGCACTCCCGAGGGAGCCGGCTGCGGAGAAGCNACCCATAACTTCTATCTTGGTGATCTGATTCCTCCAATTTTTTCATCTCTGTACCTGTGGCCCCGCTCTGCCGAAGTTAATGGCGGTTGTCGGTTTTGTGGCGGATTTCTACTCGAATCCTTGATCGTCATTCGCGGCAGGATGACGTTTCACGAGCTGAAAGCGCAGCTGCTTCAAAACTTTTCAGCATAGGTCAAAGGTTGTTGCATTAAAGGGAGGACTATTTGAAGCTATTTCGAAAGAGCAATGATTCGTGTCCATGGCACTTGTTGTTTCGAAGCAATGGTACGCGATAGAATGTAAGTGCTGCAAATTGCGCCGAATTTTGTCTCAAACGCGATGACGCACCACCGGAAGCGATAAGGCGAGCGTTGTAGAACAATATAGTGTTAATGTTCAGGCAACCATTCTCCGTGGATCGGAACATGCGCACTCCGGCGTGCGAACGGCGAATGATTGTTGGGCCGAGGCGTGGTACATGTATTCGTGAAGGCGAGTGCGGCGCGCATTATCCACCGAGCGTGCGAGAAAGACATGCAATAAATGTCAAAAAATTCATCTTCGTTTATCTACAGTTCTTCGTAAACAGGCATCGAAGTATATTGGCAAGTGACGATAGAGACGAAGCATCCGTCTTCAGCCTTCTTGGAGACTAAGCTGAACGCTCAGTGTTATCAAGTAGATTAAACGAATCCTGTGCTATGGATACAGACAGCATCAACTGCCGACCCCCTCCAATCCCTTATTCACATATTTCCTCACCCCACCACTACCCCATCTCGAAAATATGTGATTTTGTGAAATAACTATATTGCCTATGTTATAAAATAAATTTTGACTTTGTAGTACAACTACATTTACCAGTCTCTAATTATTATCTCAAAAATTTAACGGTATGTGCCATAACTTTACTTAANTCATATCATATGAATCTCAATTTTTGAACGCAAATATTTACTAGAAATTAGTATGAGGCATGAAATTATAAACAATAATTTTTAAAAAAATTTGGATTCTGAACATAGTGCACAAATAAATTTCTGACAAAATTATTGCAAGAAACTTTATCCATATATGTTTACGTTTCTGCATGAAATATTACCCTAATACCCTAGCATTTCATATAAATGAACTGTATCAACTTATTATTTTCGATTTAGTTTCGTTATCTGAAATGAAAACCTGAGCTCTGTTCTCCGCTTTGTGTATGATTTTAATTCTGTGAAATATAGTAGGCTATTTAGTGTCTAGACCTGGTTAATTTTTGCCTCTTCTA
>NQII01017083.1:0-14455 GCA_002778355.1 Clitarchus hookeri
GCAGTGAACCTTATTAAATTCTTTTCTCAGTTTTCACATGACTGAACAAAAGATAATATAGATGACTGAACAAAATATAATATAGATGACTGAACAAAAGATAATATAGCATAGAATAGAAGTTAGTAACACAGAGTCGTAAAACAATAAAANATAATATAGATGACTGAACAAAAGATAATATAGCATAGAATAGAAGTTAGTAACACAGAGTCGTAAAACAATAAAAATAGAGCACCATGATTTCACGGCAAGATTTAACAAAGAAGCCTTACCAAAGCAGATACATACCGAGTTGGGAATACAAGCCGTTATAAACCTAAATCAGTTCTCCTCTAATGACAATTCCTGACTGAGTATCATTAAATACTACATATCTATTCCACGGTAACAGACAACCGACAAGTATAAAATGGTGTTCTGTGTGGACTCTTTAAAATGTTTCGTAGAACATGGATGCAAATTATTTTGTCTCATGTAAATGAAGGAATCCATATAGATATTCTGGGACGGTAACTTTCCATTGGTCAGTGGGTAACGGTAGAACGTTTCGCCAACATTGTTGTAAATAAGGTCGTGAATCCTACGCAACTCTATTTAATGTAACTGAACCTGAAAGGGGTAGCAAAGAATCGGGCCACCGTGTAGGTAGATAGACAGGTAAGTGGGGTTTAACGTCTCGTCGACAGCTAGGTAAGCTAGGTGATTTGAGACGAAGCAAGTTGTTTAGTGAAGAAAGAACGGGGAAGTAATCAGCCATGANCAGCTAGGTAAGCTAGGTGATTTGAGACGAAGCAAGTTGTTTAGTGAAGAAAGAACGGGGAAGTAATCAGCCATGATGTGCAGTAATGATACAGCGCAGTATTCGCCTGGAGTGATATCGGGAAACCATGGAAAACCAAACTCAGGATGGCCGGACCGGGAATCGGAACCGGGGTCCCCCTCGTGCGAGTCGAGTTTATGACACTACGCCATGTCGTTCGCTAACACTCCGTACGTGCTCATGTGTGTTTTCAGACGCAGCTTAAGTACAAAGTTGGAAAAAACTTTCATTAAGCCGTTGCCATTTCCCTGTACTATCCAAATTTTTCCGAACGTGGGCAAATCAGATTTCTGTATTTCGGGGCGTCGTCAAACTTTATTAATTAAAAAACCCTTCAAATATCATTTACTTCATGGCGTATTTGGTTGTTTCCTAAATATGTCATGTAACACAATCGTTTTATACTTTTTTGACATTAAAGTATCTTACATTTTTGAAATCGATCTGTTACTAATATTTAACCTATAACTTATAATTAAATTACAATTAATATTGTTTCATTATTGCTTGTCTGCACTTATTCCATTGTCCAGTCCCGCTCGAGCGAGCAGATCAGTGTGCCAAGGGCAAGTGACAACATGGAAGTGCGCGGATTTACAAAGGTGTGAAGCTGCTATAAGCTTATTGGGACTCGTGCGCTCAAGTCCTTGAGCGGATTTAATTTCTGTATCTATCGTTGCAAGAATGTTCTGATTATCGCCCTTCCCTCAGCGTGACTCGGGGTGCGGGGAACTTTCTGGATTTGGCCAGCGAGATTACCTAAGCCACGGCGAGCCTCGGAGCCAACAGTCTAGAGTTTGGAGGATTGTACGACCTATTGCGCTGGTTGTGTGAAGATAGCTAAGCGGCGAGCCCTCAAGGTGACAAGCAGCGGCGACAGTCACCAACGAGAGTAAAGTCTGCGGACTGTGAGTATCGGTACAGTGGAGAGTGAGACTGGCGGGGAGGTCTATTGAACTAGACGTGTGAGTGACAGGCATTTGGAATTATGGCAATAGACCGATTTAATATATGCAAATAATGTGTGTGAATTAAATGATTGTAACCAATATTTATACAGCGATAAAAACGAATTAAAATTTGGATATACATTAAATATTGCGCTAACTAAACAAGCTTAATAGTGGAGATAAGGTAATTCAATGATGTAAATAATAGCTGTATAAATAAATTAAAAATAAAACTAATTTTTTTTATTTGTATTAAGACTCAATTTTTCACGAACTTGGATACAGCCCTCTAGCATATTGTAACAATGTGAATTAAAACAGATAGATGACAGGTAGTTATAAATATTTCTAATACAGAATATCATCAAACTTAATACGCTCGAATGTAATGCTTTGTCACTTTGGTTTAATTTTTTTGACCTGATAAACATAGTTTGCGTTCTGAAATTATAACTTCAACAGGGCTTCAGGAAAGTTTAAAGTGACCATGAATGGACTATATTTTAGCAATGAGCCACTAAACAGTTAACCAGTAACGGCCCGACTTGCGGAGATCGCTTTATTTAGCTCCTGCCACTTCCGATTGCTCTTCTAATAGTAGCTCCACGAACAGTAGCTGATACTTTCCACGCATGCACTCTTTTTTAATAAAGCATGCAGCAGTCTTCTCGGAAACAATAGTAGTAATAATATTCTGCGTGACGTCAAATTGAATGGTCAGTGGGGTGGAGGTTCGCCTGGAGGGGGCAGAGGGGAAGCAGCTCTCCCGTATCGGATCGCGTCATGACATTAATTGGCAATAAAACGGGGGTACGCAGACACCAGCGTATACAGTGCACTCCGGTAGTAAAGGACGTAGTGAAGAAGGGGGTGCGTGGGTACGTCATATGAATAATTATGGCTGCAGCGGGATAAACTGGTGAAATATGGAGCCGGCAGTCGTGATTCATAAAACAATAGTCGTCGCACGCAGCCAAACGCATCACGGGACAATAACCGGTCGGTTCTCGTAATGATAACGACGAGGGAAGAGAAGGCACGTTGAACGTTGCCGGCGGGTTGGGGACAGGAGAGGACAGTTTTATAGCCGTTGTGGAAATATGCGCTCTCCGGCGACAGATTAACAGCAGCTCGGTGCCGATAACCGAAATCGGGGCCCTGTTATAAGCAGTGAATTTTCGGTTGCGCGTAGATGATTCGTTTTCGTTATGTGGTTCGCTTGGCAGTATGCGGTTTTTCAAACGTTTACTTTCTTCAAAGTGCCCTTATACAGAGCTGCCATCGTGGAATAGGCCATTATCCGCTTTATGTTTATAAAGAAACCGACCGATATGCAAAACTAAAGGTTTGTTTCTCGTCACTAGTTTTTTCACAGAGACTTAGACATATGATTTACAAACTGTTGAATCAAGCCAGCGATTAGACTCGTACTGTCGCTGTTCTCTGCCTTCTCGTTACATGAGCGTACACATTAAGTATCACTGCTAGCACAATCCGCCTTATGAACTACAGATTAATAAACCAACTTTACAATCTCAGTACCTAGCGAGATGGTGAAGATGTTACACGCTGAACTCGCAATCAGGTGGATATGACTTAGATTCCTAGTCCGTCCATCCTGAGTACTGTTTCCAATGATTTATGAAATCACCCCCTCGCAAATGCCGGGATTGTCCCGTAATGAAGGACGTGTCTGATTCTTTTCCCGATTCTGATTCTGCGAGCCACTGCTTCCGCCAATAAAGACATATTTGTAGACGAGACGTGAAGCTGCAACAACTCAATAACCTCGGCCGCTTCATTTCCGGGCCTCGACGTTTAAGATATCTTCATGAAAATGACACGTACTAATATTTCAGCCTTCTATATATATCGAATCCTGTTGTTTTTGGAGTTATAACTTAATTCCAAGTTCCATTATACATCCTTTGCCTAGAGTGACTACAAAAAAGAGGTATCAGCAGTCACCGTGGTGATTCCTTACAATTAGGGTTTCTCAGAAAATATAGGAAGATCAGCAAATAAATGTAAAATACGCACAGCTTTAAAATCAAGTTCCACTTTGAAAAGCATAACTACAGTGGCAGCCGACATTTTAAACATGCCCCGTTATATTGATGTAGCCAGTTTCGACCCCTTCCCCCTCCCAAACTTATTTTTTTCCAGCGCATGGGTACGTAGTGATTACTTCCCCCCCCCCCTCCAACAACAACCGAATATATGAGATTTAATGAGTGGTTTAATTTTGTAAATTTGCTACTATTTTAAGTTATTATTTAAAAAAACTATCTTGCATCACATTTTCGCACATAACATGTTACAATATTCATCCTTTAATTCGTTGGGTTCAGACAAACTGGCAGTGTAGCCAGAGATAAAGTCAAGTGTCATTCTAAAAACTGACTGGTTTATGAGAAACTGGAAAACGTATTTGAAACAGTATGTGTATGTCAGCACTGATACGAGCAATTTTCATACTCTGCCACCAAATCAATACTCGTTCATACATCGAAGATGTAGTAGAACTGGGAATTATTAGAACTCACGCCACACTGTTTTTCTTGCCAAGTTATAAGAGTACGCAGGATAATAGAATTAAATAAGTGAATTTTAAATGCAATTCAGAATTCGAGCATTATTTTTAATTGCCATTACCAAAAGCTGCAGAAAAATGGTTTTTTTGTAACCTTCGCAATACTCTTCGGTCTTTTGTCAAGACATGCAATACCAGTAATGAATTAATAGTTAATTTGCTGGTAGTTATGTATCTATATTTTTTCTTAATTATAATCTTTATCAATTAGGTTTATTAACTCTATAATACTATTATTCTGTGAGTGAACCAAGTGGTTTAACATATTATAAATACTACTTTCCATTGAATGTTTTTACAAAGTGCAAGATATGTAACTTAAACGTTAATAATATAAAACCACAAGCACTAAGCCGATAATTTATTACTGAACAAGAGCTTTACTAATTATTGACATTCGTTTCATTCCAGANAAACCACAAGCACTAAGCCGATAATTTATTACTGAACAAGAGCTTTACTAATTATTGACATTCGTTTCATTCCAGAACATAAGCTTAAATTTGGGTTTGATATTTACGAACCCATGTCTGGTAGCGATATCAATATTAGCTGGATTTGTTGGGGTTGTACAAGAACATTGAGAAGAGTTTTTTAGTTTTTATAATGGGAATGGAAATTTTTAAGACCCACATAAATTCACGATTTCAGTTGTTACAAGTCAAAAATATCTAATGGAAAATGTATTATACTAGGCACTCGTTTAGTTATCACAAACAATGGAATGTAGGCTTCATGTTCGTCTATAGCAATATGAAACATTACAAACTTGACTGAAGCAAGCCGAACGGTTTATAAATAATAAACTCACAGAGACAATAATTCGGCACTGAGGATCGTTAGTGTACAGCGCCGACCAAAAATAAATTTCCTGTTCGTTGTATAAACAATTCAAAGTCATGGAAAAATGCAGTAACATAGTACACGTGTTTCTTTCACCGTTCGTCAAACGCAAACGGATAACATTGTTGTTACAATCAGTAATGGATTAAAATATTTTAAATATAGAAAGTGTTTCCGTTAACCATATTTTATGTGAAGAATAAGTGCATGCATAGTATGACTGTTAGTAAAATGACAACAATTATCACAAACTATGCCATACCCAAACTTTGTAAACTGTGAATTTTTATATGATTTGCTGAAGCAAATGTAATTTTGAATCGAAGTAAATTGTGTATTACAGTAACGAAATATACTTAGATACTTTGCCTTCTTTGTGATTCTTGCTTTTTAACAACAATATTGGGGAGACCGGGGCTAGTTGTTACAATTTATTCAATGATTTTTTTTTTATTTCGTAATTATTGTACATATTATACATGTATCCATTGTCAAATATTGCTGCATATTTAAAGTACATAATACAAATTTTTTGCATGTTTATGTAATTGTATTATATTTGAAATTAACTGTCAGTTACGCTCTTGCATAATGTAACAATTTACCCCACCGTAGAGTACGTTGTTACACAAGCCAGGGAATGTTCCCACAATTCAAATTATGTATTCATAAAATTTACTTTTCGACAACAACACATTTTACCTACTACTTAACCAAGTTTTAAATACTACAAATATGTTAAATTTACATTTGCATGTAAAACATGCCAAGTACATACTATAACAATAGAGAAAAAGTAATAAACATAAATATAGATTTAAAAAANTTTGCATGTAAAACATGCCAAGTACATACTATAACAATAGAGAAAAAGTAATAAACATAAATATAGATTTAAAAAAATTTTAAAATACCGTAACATTCTCTATGTTCTATAGGTTAACCACGGTATCACAACACATGACAATCTTTGAGAAAGTTTAAAACAAAGAATTGGCTTTCTGTCATTCAGTTTGATAGGGCCAGCTAAAATTTAGATGTTTTATTCTGAATCAGGAGAAGTCAAGTCATGTAAACAGAACTCATCATCACTATTACAGTTTGTGATTACATATAACTTATTAAACTTTGCAAAATGGTCATGGGCCCATTCCTTACATCTGGTACATTGTAACCACTGTGTTTTAGACAGTTCATATGGTTTCGAGCACTCAACACACAAACATGGTTCTTCGTCGTTTTCAGATGAACTATGAACCACAGCGTTCTTTTTAATATGCTTCGGTTTTTTCGACGACAAGTGACAATATTTAGATTTGAGAAATCATTTTAATCTACCTGACTTCTCCTTTTCTTTTGACTCTGCCCTCAATGCAGATTTAACTGGAGTATCAGTTTAAGTAGCACTCACTTTCACATTTATTTTACTTGCCAGCTTGCGGGGTCCAGCTTTGGCTAAAGATTTTATTTGTTTAGGACTGGTGTGATGAGAAGGCAAACATTTTTGTGGCACAAATGTCTGTACACCAGATGTTGATGGCTGATTTAAAAGGTCTGCATCTTGAATCAGGTCTAAATTTGAACACTCAGGAGCATATGAAGTTTCATTAGCTTNGGCTGATTTAAAAGGTCTGCATCTTGAATCAGGTCTAAATTTGAACACTCAGGAGCATATGAAGTTTCATTAGCTTCGCCTACAATGTTGGTTACAAAGGGGTGGTGAGTGACACTGCAAGGCAAGAAATCTTCATCTGTGATTATGTCCTTGTTAAAAGGCCAAATTCCTGTCACTGAAAATCCAGACGTGATATTATTTGGTGTCACTGCGTTGGGCAATGCTTGTTCCACTACAGATGGAATGCCATACATTGTCATTGTTTTTTTAGGATTAAAATCTTTTCCCGTCATCCATCCCGATTTATTGGCAAAACCAGCACACCCATCTCTGTAATTGGCAATGAAATAGTATCTGTAATCATTCCTCAAAAAATGAAGAATGGCATAATTAAAATTGCCACTTGCACTAACAACCACGGCATCAGTAACAAGGACTCCTCGTTCTGCAGACGTCATAGCTCCTACCTGTCTTGCTCCTTTTGTTGCAATGACATTGGTTGGTTTTTGAACTGTTGTAACTCCCGTTTCGTCTACGTTGGAGATATCGTGGATCTGAAACTTGTATTTTTCATACACAAAATCTAAATTACTAAAGAAAACTTCTACATTGTGCATATTAAAACTAGTAGCTCTACCTNGTATTTTTCATACACAAAATCTAAATTACTAAAGAAAACTTCTACATTGTGCATATTAAAACTAGTAGCTCTACCGAGACTGGTATCCTGTGGCATACGGAGGGACAGTGCATTTTTTCTTTTAAGGAATCCCGAAAGCGAGTCAGAAGAAGCTTACTCAAAATAGCACCAATTCTTCGTGATATTAATATGACTCTTAACGACATACTGATATGCNAGTCAGAAGAAGCTTACTCAAAATAGCACCAATTCTTCGTGATATTAATATGACTCTTAACGACATACTGATATGCAAAATTTGTGACGTCTTTGGTGGAAAATCCGTAGTATAATTTAGACGCATTCAGTAAATATTCTTCGAGTTCAGATTCCTATTCATCGGAGAATATTTAACANATCCGTAGTATAATTTAGACGCATTCAGTAAATATTCTTCGAGTTCAGATTCCTATTCATCGGAGAATATTTAACGCGGTCTGGTTTATCCAACACGTAGCCTATCATGTTCTGTATCATAAAGAAAGAAAAATTTAGAGTAGGCCTGATTTTTATACTAAGTAGAAAGGTAGGCATCCTTCTACGGGGGAATTATTTTACGTTTAGCCTACTGATACATAAGTTTAACTGGTCAATAACGAACATTTAAGTGAATCATCTAGACGTTAAAATAATGTTTACTGACAGATTACATCAGTGAGATAAATGGAAACATTAAAAAATATTATAGAGCAGGCTGTTATTATTTATTGATTCAGGGGATATAATTTTTCCGAACAGCTGTTTAAAAGCAGTAGGACCTACACTTATTCATCAATAAATAAACTTATCCTTCAATAAGAGCAACAATTAAGAAATTTTGTAATTGGACAAAGAGTTTAAAAATGATTTCCAACTTTCGGATGGCATGACTCACTAGTGAATATTTACTTATTCCAATAAGAGTGAGAAAGCAATAATTTCGCAGACGACATAAATCAATAAAAATATCATACCTTATGAAAATCTCCTTCGCGAAGTTTTTTTTACAGAATCTCTGAAGTGTAATCAAATGTATGCCATATTTTGAAGAAGCTTTCAGTACCGAAGAATTTCCGTCAGTTCTTCCTGTACTGAGTCGAAGTTACAATGCAAGGGGAAATACGCAAATCCAAAGTAGCAGAACATGCCTGGACTAAAAACCACAAAANTGAGTCGAAGTTACAATGCAAGGGGAAATACGCAAATCCAAAGTAGCAGAACATGCCTGGACTAAAAACCACAAAATAATATGGGACAATGTGACATCATAAAACAAGAAGTTACTCATATAACTAATGAGCCTACTCTCGTCAACATAGGTGCAATTAATTTTAATAATTTCTTAAGAGGTTAGTTGGTAGGAAGGACTTGACTTATCATTGCATACAATAACTATATAAGTGAAACCAGAATTTTACACAACAGTAGGGAGACAATTACAAAAACACACATGCCTTACTCGGTACTTGAATCCGGAAAACCTCTTAATGTAAGCTAGCGTCCGTACCACTGCATTACGGAGGTCGGATTTCGAGTATCAATTTAGGATTCAATCAGTCTAATTTTTCNAGCTAGCGTCCGTACCACTGCATTACGGAGGTCGGATTTCGAGTATCAATTTAGGATTCAATCAGTCTAATTTTTCGAATGATAGAGTTTACTAACCTAAAATACTAATAGGGTCTTTATTTGGAAAATATGTGATTGAGTCACATAAAACATGTAAGTTTGCATGGCCTACCGTAGCGTTACATGTGCGAAGAATTTGATGGAAATATATTTGGTACCTGAGATATGACATAAAAACTTATTTTCTCATTTGATGCTGTTGTAAAAAATTGCCAGAAAGAGAGGCTCTATATACGATGCTTCTAATATATATTGTCTACATACAAATTTTGGTTGGATTTGTTTAAATAGTTTCATATATATGTCTAACTTACCTGAATTATTTATGAAGGGGCCATTTTAAACATCATTATCAGGCCTATTTGAAACATGAAAGTTTACATGGGATTCTGTAGAAGTTATGGTGTGCACAATTTGGTACAAAATTATTTGAAATGTTTCAGTGTAACATTTTGCACGAATCGGTTGATTGGTCCTCGAGATATGGCATAAAACCTCCATAACCTTCATGAGGCGATCTTCATAAATGGGTGACAAGAAGTACACATTTTAAGTTAAAATAGATTACATGTTTTCGTAGACATATCGCAAAAAACTAAAATATTTTCTTGCCGCTCTTATGAAAATAGGTGTCATTTAAAAAAAATGGATATAATATTACGGCCTACTACAGTATGTCATTAGAGGCAAATTTTGTAATAATAGGTTCATTGTTTCCTGAGAAATGAGATAAAATCATCGTTTTTTATTCGTAGGCCTATCTTTCAAAATGGCAGAGAAATGAGTCTTTGCATAGACAAATTTGATTGTTGTAATTGGTATTGCCAGCATACAAAATTAATTTGGAAATTGATTCGTTATTAAAATATGCTGAGCTAAAATATTGATATCACCATTAAAAAAAATGCTTCAACTACATACAATACACCAGTTTACACCACTTGCTGCAGTACTAAATGTTTGCCAAATTTGGAAGGAATGTGTAAATTTTTTCCCGACAAAAAAAATGATTCACNGGAAGGAATGTGTCAATTTTTTCCCGACAAAAAAAATGATTCACTCGCATGATGCTCTCTTTCAAAATGGTGGCCAATGTATGATGTATGTACATATAGTACCTAGTTGTATTATCCACTGCCAGAATACCAAGTTTAGTTGAAATTGATTGCAAGGTTTCGACGATATATCATTTTCAGCTAAATTGGGGTATATGGCCAACATATTTAAAATAAATGTCTGGAATGCTTAAAACATACCACTTGACATAATTTGCCTCAGTACTACTTGTTTGCCAAAATTCTTGGAATTGGTTCATTCTCCCAAGATATGACAAAAAAAATTATTTTATTTGCATGCCGTTAACTAACAAAATGGCGAAAAAATATGCTATATATAGAAATAGTTTATAGTTGTAATGCTTCCTGCCAGCATACAAAGTTATGTTGGAATTGATTACATAATTTCGATGATATAACATTCTAATCTAAAATATCTAAATGGCCGCCATTTTAAAAACAAATGCCTGGCATGCTTTAAACATACCACGTAACATAATATGCCTCAGTTCTACTTGTTTTGCAAATTTGAATGATATTGGTCAATCCTTTCCCGAGATATGACATAAAAACATTGTTGTATGCGCATGGTGCTATCTTACAAAATTGGACTCGGGGGGCCCCTTGTTCGAGTCCAGTGGTCTGCCACGGTGCCATGTCGTTCTGTAGCACTCCGTACGTGCTCATGTGTGTTTTAAGACGCTGACCTCTGAAAGGCCTCCTTCTTTCCT
Source organism: Clitarchus hookeri (assembly GCA_002778355.1). Lineage (NCBI taxonomy): Eukaryota > Metazoa > Arthropoda > Insecta > Phasmatodea > Phasmatidae > Clitarchus > Clitarchus hookeri. The sequence goes on from NQII01017083.1 coordinate 10,898, forward strand.
ACACATTATGCCTTAGAATTTCCATCGCATAACCATTAGCTTTCTGTTTGTACAAAGCTTTCTGTTTGTACAAATAGCTGTCTGTTTGTACAAATAGCTTTCTGTTTGTACAAATAAGTATGTGGTTGATACGTTAAATAACTTCGTATAATATCGAAAATTTGGACCACCCTGCAAACGCAATTTAAGTACAAAGTTGGAAAACAGTTTGATTAAGCCGATGACATTTCCCTGTCTCTTTTTATCCTGACGGTCATTTGATTTGTTATATACAAATTTTTGCAAAAGATGGCAAATCCGATTGCTGTAGTCTTTTCGGGCTATCGTCACTCTTCTTTAATTTACAAACCCTTTAAATATCACTCTAAAGTGAAATATTTGGTAGTTTCCTAAATATGTCATATAACACAATAGTTTTATACTTTTTGACATAAAAGTATGTTACATTTTAAAAATTGATCTTTAACTTATATTTTTCCTATAACTTATAATTCAATTATTATTAATATTGTTTCATATTAATTGCTGCTCTGCAATTTCTTTCACGAGATATTACAAAAACATTGTTAAAAACATCGTATGGCGCTATCTTACAAAATGACGGACAAACCATGCTCCATGTAGATACTGCTGATAGTTGTAATGTTTACTGCAAGCATACAATATAATTTTGGAATTGATTACATAGTTTCGACTATATAGAATTCTAAGCTAAAATAGCTATGTGGCTGCCATTTTGAAAATAAGTGTCTTACGTGCTTAAAACATATAACTTAACATCACATAATCTGCATTTGTGGTACTTGTATGCCAAATTTGGTAATAATCACTTAATTATTTACCGAATTATGACACAATAACTTTATTTATTGGTATACCGCTATCTTCCAAAGTGGCCGAAAAAAGTAGTTATTATAGGTTTACAAAAATGTTTGTAATATATATTTTCAGAATACAAAATATGGTCGAAATGTGTTAAATTGTATGGTACCTAACAAACATAAAACATTTGTATGGCTGCCATTTTTAAAATAAGTAACAAACCAAGTTCAATCGTTTATGTTTACATGGACTCTAATAGTTTTACTTACATCCCAAATTGGGTGATAATTGGTTGAATAGTTTTCGGGATATAATGTAAAATCTTTATTATTTCATTTGTTCTATATTACAAAATAGCTTACCAACAACAATAGCAATCTCAAAACTTAATGCTTACACAATGCTCTGGCAGCATATACAATTTTGTTCAAATCGGTTGAATGGTTCACGAGATATGACCTATTACATAAACAATCTTAATAGTCACCATGTTTAAAGCAAGTTCCCAGTGTGGTCTAAAACTATAAAAGTTAGGTATGCTTACTAAGATATATATGTTTACCAAGTTTGGTGAAATTCGGTTGAAGCATTTAAAAATAGAAAGGAAGGGACACACACGCGCACAGTCACACACAGCACACACAGACACACACAGGCACACACACATACATAAACATAAATATACACACACACACATACACACATAAATACACACACCTACACTGAAGAGTAAAAAAAAAACTGGAATAGGCGTGCGTATGCAAATACAGAGGTATGGAACTAATCAGAGTAACGCGATGCAGTCGGCAGCTAGATCGGTTACTGCTGCTACAATGGCAGGATATCAAGATTTAAGTGAGTTTGAACGTGGTGTTATAGTCGGCGCACGAGAGATGGGACATAGCATCTCCGAGGTACCGACAACATTTGGAAGTTCGAGTACAACCATTTCACGAGTGTACCGTGAATATCGGGAATCCGCTAAAACATCACATCTTCGACATAGCTGCGGCCGGAAAAAGATCGCGAAAGAACGGGACAAACGACGACAGACGAGAATCATTAAACGTGACAGACGTGCAACCCTTTCTCAACATTGCGCAGATTGGATTTGTGGACTTCCCTGCAGGATTCATGGTGTGAATTGCCTCCTGCATACCTTCAGACATTAGTCGAGTCCATGCTACGTCGTTTTGCGGCACTTCTGCGTGCTCGGGGCCGGGGGTTACACGATTTTAGGCATGTGTACCAGTTTTTTTGGCTCTTCAGTGTATAAAGGAGAGCTAACGTTATTTGCAAGTATTAGGTTGGAGATTCCATTCGTATTTTTTTATTACAACAGTAAACCGCTCCGGCAAATTTTCAAAAAAGTATTCAAGTGTGTGATATTTAAAAATAATGCGATGAAACGAAATTGACAAAACAATAAAATTCGTTACCAGTGCCAGTTCCTGACTGAAAACAGTATAAAAACGACGTTTGTACGGCGGTATTTCTGCTCGCGGGAAGACGTCACGTGCCTGGAGTGTTTTGCCCGTCTTAAATGGCTCGGACAGAAGATGTGTTTTCTGCCCGGTGGATGCCGTATTTAAGCTGTGCGGAGGGGAGTCTGGCGGCATGTAAGGATGCTTGACGACTTCCTCCGCTTGCTCATTCGCCTTCGCCGCAGCAGCCTCCCAGCGTCCCGACCGCGCATTCCTCGCGTGTAATTGGAATTCTTGGCATAGTTAAGGGGCTCCTGGGAGGACAGTGCAGCCACGCACCCCTCCACCCGCCGGTGGAGCCAGCCACCCACAAGCTAACAACCTGGGCCGAATTCCCTGGATCGTGGCCAAGTTCGCGAACAAATCATGCCCGTGCGTTACTACCTACCCACCCTCAAGCCCTGGCAGTCTTATTCCGAGATTCGTACATGCACAACAAGCACTCTGAGATGATTCTCTTCCGACTATATGGACCACCGCATTCATCGATTAGTTTGCTCTACCGCTACTGAAACGCGGCCCAACTCGAGGACTTGGTGACAAGTCATTCCTGGTTAATTAGACCGTGCTGCGCATGAGCAATTAGCACTGATGGTTGTCATCGAGAGCTGCTACATTCCGACTGCCCTTTACAGAGGGCGTGAGTACTCGTGGAAAGGTGTGGCCATGCACATATGTAAAACAGGTTGGGGCTGTGGATCTGGTCAACACAGGTGTGATTTGGGCACACTTGTGATGATAGGGCGTGATCTGGGTACACCTGCGATGGAAAAACGTGATCTGGGCATACCTGCGATGGAAGGGCGTGAACCTTTTCCCCCACCGACTGGGTGGTCGAGGCGCGGTATGGTCTGCGTGACTGAGAGCCGCGTTGTACTTTGAAAGCGCTGTCATGATTGTGAAGGCGATTGGCACTACCAAGAGGAGATGCGGTGACAAACGGAATGCTTCAAAACCATTCCAAAGTTAATTTTATGTCGAACGGGTATGCTCAGAAACTGAGAGATTTTTTATTAGAACGGGCTATGGCCTCTTGGTGAAACCTATTAAGGCTCATTATATTATGCATGGAGTTGCGGTCTTCTCGTTGTCTGTTTGGCTTTCGCGGCACATGAGCTCCATCGCTCAGAGAATACGGTCACCAAGAGCTGTGTTAAGTCTGAATATTTGAGAAGAGTACGATATACCGGGATGTTAAGCTAAGGAACATAAAATATTCGTTCGAAATCTACAATCGACATACATAGACTAA
>NQII01017084.1:0-19295 GCA_002778355.1 Clitarchus hookeri
AAAAAAAATGAATCCAACTAAGCATCAAAGGAAATTTTGAGCAATGGATTTCTTCACCTGATCGATCGCACCGCATATTTTCTCAACAGTGTCGAGGTGGACTAGTCGTGAGATGTGAACATAACCTCGAAGATCTAAAATTACTTAATACTCACGCCGAATAAGCTGTCTGCGGCCAAAATGGCAGGCTGGGGAATCAAAGATGATTACAGTGTTCCTATATACCACGGAAGCAAGTTCGAAGGGTGCATCCCTCTCTCTATGCTATTGGGATTTTCCGAAGTCTCAAAATGAAATATCATCAATTCGAAGAAGGAACTGGTGCTGCTTCTAGCTAATACACATGCAGACACCATTGTGGGTATGGTAGAAAACTTATATGTTGTGCAACTGAAGGTACAGTCTATTGAAAGGATGCTGCCTCATTTGCAATTGAGCACTGTTGAATGTATCAAGGTTCTTAAGAATGTGGAATATGGAAAAACTTCGATGTGGCTTTCAGGACATGGAGTTTCGATACATACCCCAGATTGTCAGAAAGCCATTACATCAACTGGATGGTGAATTCCAGCTTGCCTCTTAGAAACCAAAGTACATCGTCATCGGGCTACAGACTGGACATCAGCACAATGCGAGAATGAGCAGTTCAGAGTTCGATGCAAGTCAAAAAAAAAATGTGAAAATATTTTTGAATAGCGAAAGCTACCAATATGTTAACATGAATATGAACTTTGAAAATGGACAGTGCCTTCTGGCATATCAGATGTACAGTCAATTACAAAATACATATTATGTAAATGTTCAGTACCCGATACTGAGCCGTATCACTTTCAAGAATATAGCTCTGCTCATGGTTTTCGATGTGTGTAAACTGGACGAGCATTAATATGCTCGTAATATGCTTGTAATCGACTGAAGGATCGAAATCATGACTCATAAAAATATTCCTGCACACTAAAACACTTTCTACCTGAGACTTCACGATTGGCTCGTATTGTACATTTGCCAAGGTAAAGTTGTGAAGATACTGTCGTGAGTGCAGCAGAGAATAATAAATATAACTGGTCATGCACGATAGCAGTTTAATCATCTTCGAGCATCGGCTGCTTCAATATGTATTGTATTCTGCAGGTTTTCCAGAGTCAGAGTGGCTACATGCACTGGGAGACTGCAGTGTCCTATGACGACGATGGTAAAGCATGCATGTGCTGCTTCCACCCCCCTTAATCACAGAAAATCTTGGACGAGAAGAGCAAGAAGACCAATGAATGGTTAACCAAGTACTACCATGGGATGAAGTGGGACGAATGCAAGTCTCTGTACCATAAGGTGGTAAATGTGCTGCGTGACCTGCTGATGCAGTATCCGAACACCCCAATTCATGTAGAGAGACCTGAGCAGAAAAAAATTCTGAGCGACCTGTGCAAAGACGAAACGGAAATTATCGATGTTCAGGCTGAGTATGAATGTCCTCTGCACAAGCTGACGAAACTTTAAAACGACCAACAGCGACATGTCTGCGATAGTACAGAACCTGACTCGACACTCGCGTGAAGGAATGCACATCTGCTCTGCAACTGGTGTGATACATCCTTGGACCAGGAATCGGCTGCCTACGACTAGACATAACGTCACCTGTATCGGCTTGATTGCGAAAGAATTTATATTCTTTGTGTTATGGCATTTATGTATCTATCTGTACCAAAATTGTGTGTTTATATAAACATTTAGTTGGCAAAGAAACCTTACAGTATATTTACATATTTTTAACAAGCACTAAATAACCTATTTATGTATTGGGGTAGTAATTATGTACATCGAAACCTGCAGGGCATCGCATACATGTTCTTGTGCATATACATTGTCTTTCATCCAACACATTGAAAGTAAAAACTACCTGCCTTTATGTATATGTATATTTTTAAAGTAAAAAATTTTTATTTTGAAAATAAACCATATTTAAATATGTCAATTTACACATTTTGTGGATATGGACCTCGTTGCCATTTGATACAGCTTGATAGCACTTCAGAACAGACTTTTAAAGAGCACATAACATGCCTAGACTCTGTGTTTCGTAAAAAAAAGCCACCACCAACATTAAAGTTAGTTTCCAAGAAATGCCACCTTTTTAAAAATAAAATTTATTTCTTGAGGTTTGTAGTGTCAGCCTACGGGACTGTAACAGACCCTGAGAAGACTAGAGCAATAAGAGATTGGTCTCCGCCAGCTGACAAAACTGAAGTGCGGTGTTTCCTGGGCTTATTTGCTTGCTACCAGCGATAGATGTCCGGGTTCACCACAGTCGCTCAGCCATTGCATGAATTGACTGAGGCAAAAAGAAAATCGCATTGATTCCTGAGTGTGAAGTTAATTTTAATAAATTAAAATAAGTAGAATATCTCCTCCAGTCATGGGCTTGCCAAATAGAGAGGGTGATTTCATTCTGAATACTGATGCTAGTGATCTAGGTATCGGGGCTATCTCAGATTCGGGATGGAAAGTAGAGGCCACCGTAGTCATTCAGAAAGCTACTGCACAAGCATGAATATTATTTAAGATGTCGGTGATTGGTTGGCTGTGTGTTATCAGGCCGACATAATTAGTGCGATGTCAATGTCATCAAATATAATAAACTGGATCATTGTCTTTACACTAATGTTTAACAGTGTGTTTTAAAAAGACGTCCGCCTGCTGACAGTTAGCTGTCATCTTGCACACTCCCGGCCCTTGCCGATAATAGGTAAGGCAAGAAGACGTCGCACAAATATATTTCCAGTTATGAAGATCCTTGTCTTTAAAATTATAATGGGCCAGGTTAAATTTTATGTATGGTAGCATACTGACAAGGCAAAGGTACTTTGTCAGAATCGACCCAGAATCTCCTTTAAGATGTCAAAAATATATTTTCTGCATTTTATCAGGCCGACATAATTAGTCCATATGTTATATACAGAATGATTCAGAACTCAGTGTGTTAATTACGGGAGATGATTCCTGACGAGAAACGAAGGGGAAAAAATATCGAGCATTTTGCGATACAGTGAGGATCGTGGCTCCTATGTTCCACTGAAATTCGAATTTCAAATTACATTTCTTAAAATGAAGTCCCATTACCAATACAAACTGTTAACACAAACACAAAAATAGAGATAGAAGGTTGCGGTTTTCACCAAAAGTTCCACATGACCAAAAGTTAGTGTCTGTAATCACAACATTTCAATGTGAGCTCGTTTTGTTGCCCTAAGATGCCAAGGCAATACACCAGTTCTGCCCGAATATAAACAAGGATAGCAGCACTGACACTCTCGATACCTTCTGTGATCTGTAACTTGAGTGCTTTAATGTCAGGAACTGGAGTTGTGAACACATAATCCTTTACGTAACCCTACAAAAACAAGTCTAAAGGTGTTACATCTAGAGAATATGGAGGCCAGGCAATGGGCAATTACGACCTATCCATTTGTTTGTAAATGTTTTATGCCTTATATTATGGTTCCAATATGTTGGCGCCATCTTTTTGGAAGATAATGTTTGGTTGAAACTACTCTGCCTGAGGGAAAGGATAAAGCTCCAGTATTTCCTGGTAAGAGTCCCCCCGTAATGTTCTTTTCCGCAAAACAAAACGCCCGATCATCCTGCCTGTTGTGCATGAGTCCATACCATACATTGACCTTTGGACTATCGCGAATGTTTTCATGAATGTGGTTTAGGTTTTCTGACCGCCATGTCCACATTTTGTGGCGAATGACATGGTAGGTTGATTCATCTGAAAAAATAACTTTCTTCATGTAGTCACTGTCTTGTCCAACGACATTAAGCATGGAGCAGGCAAAGTCGAAACCCTGATGGGGGTCATCTGGCTGCAGAGCCTGAATTAATTGGACTTTGTAGCCATACAGTCATAAATGTTTATGTAGCACTTTGTGCACTGTTGAACTCGGCAAGTGCAATTTCCGTGAAGCACGACAAAGCGATTTCTTGGGGGTTTCATACGAATGCTGTTTGAACATTATCATTTGCCTCTTCAGATTCACTGGTCTGTCCTTCATGATGTAGGTCATGAACACTACCTGTCTGTTTAAAGTTTTTTCAACCATCGCACTATGCTTGGCTTGGTGGGAGGTGCAGTCCGATATTGACGTCGATCATTTTGTTGCACTGTTTTCAGCGACTTGCTCTCCGTATACCGCATCACACATTCTGCTTAATGCTGTGGTGTTACCGTATGCATAAATCAAATCTTGCAACAACAGGAAAGCTCATATAGACAAAAAATATGGACCATTTAGAACATTTCGCCGAAAACCGCAATCTTCTACCTTTTTTTATGTGTTTGGGGTAACCATTTGTAACGGAAACATGATGTTATGGACATACTGTATTTCTGAAACCATTTGAGGTTAAGCAACGTTATTTCGAACGGTGTTATAGTAAAGGGAGATCTTCAACCTGTTATGAGTGTGGTGGTTGTATCACTCCCCTTTGGTACGTACTTGGGGTTCATCATATTCCTCTGCTGTTGCATTCGAAACACTGAGATGTAATGCACATTTATGTATGGTATGTTATTTGATAATGTGAAAAGCAACAAAAAAGGTAATCTTGTCGACACTCGTTAAGGCTAAATGTTTTCGCGATATGAGCATTTGTATGTTTAAAGGTGTGCATAAGAATGCCTTAGAGGTATGCAAATTCACATGTAGTGTAGCATAATAATCAGGCATCATCCACATGTAGGTACAAGCAGGCATGGACATGCCTTGTCACTGAATTTGAATTTATGTCAATAAGTTACCATCGAGATGAAGGGCTGTCATTAGACACTGAGGACAGGATTCATCTAAAACACATTGCCTTCCCGATAATACAGATGGTAATAAATATTAAAAATTCAGCCTGTAATCACGAAATATTGTGCTGCAGCATAGGTTAACGTGAATGCGCAAATTACCACAAAAACTAGGAACTTTTCTGCATATCTCCGATGTGCTGCCGCTGCATTAGAAAACTTTTCGCCATATGTTATAACGTGTCGCTGAGGTTCGCATTACTCTTTTCCGTCATGAATACTGCATCGCATTACGTAATTATCTCCGTCGATAACATGTTGCAGCAACTGCAGTTAGATGCTATTAACTACATTATGGTGCTTTCATGCAAACATAACCATTACTTAAACTTTTGTCAGTAGCAGTTAGTAATGTGAAGATGCAACGATTGTAATCCACTTAATCCACGACCCTGTTCGCATTTCTTAACGAAACTCTACGCCTCTGTGGTAACTTATAGACATACATTCCAAATCAGTCACATGGCATGTCCATACTTGCTTGTACATACATGTAGACAAGGTCTGATTCTTACGCTGTAATGCGTGTCAGTTTGCATACCCTCAGGGTTTCTCATGTACACCTTTAAACATATATATGCTAATATCGCTATAACTGCTAGCCTTAGCGAGTGCTGATAATACGAACTTTTGTGTTGCATTTCACGTTATAATTAACATCCTATATGAAAACATGCATTACAGCTCAGTGTTTCGAAAGTAACAGCCAAAAATGGCGATGAACATCAATTACATACCGAAGGGAGGATGATATTACCACCACACTCATAACAGGTTGAATATCTCCCTTTCCTTTAACACTGTTTGAAAATATTTGGCTTGATCTAAAAGGTTGCTTCAGAAACATTTGACTAACTATAATTTCATATTCGATATTCAGTGGCACTGTCTGCAAACCAGTGTTTCCTTGAATCGGCTGAATGTTTCCTGAAATTATATTCCATTTAACAAGTTTTTAAGGCGCGGTTTCGAGGCGAAAGTTATGCTGTTATACAACAATAGAGTCAGCAAATTAAGCATTTCTAAGTGAAAAAAACCTTTCACAACCTTAGTCTTTGGTGACAAACACCGTTAAATCACTCATTGTTTCTCACCAATGTAAATTGTAATGGATTTATACTTCGAAAAATAAAGAATGATCAGGCCGAGGAAAGTAATTAAAGCAAGTTCCACACTTGAAAATATCTTTAAAAAGTGTAACTTATAAATTTGTAGTGTTTTGCTCAAGTCTTTTCAATTAAAAACAAAAAAAAAAAAATACTGCATTAGTTTTCTTACCATTGTGAACACTTCTTTCTTATACTTTCCTCACTGTAAAAGTCTTTTAAACAGTAGTGTTGGTATAACCCTCCTTAGGAGATACTGCTTTTGTAAGAGCTCGTGCATGTAAAATATAAAATCCTGTTTTATTCAGGGTGGAATTGAACTCAACCGACAAAATTCGTCAAGCTATTATTCATCAAAAACAGGTTTAAAAAATATATAGGACCTGCAGCCTTAATATATTTAGGAAGGGTGTAACTACACTTTAAAGTGTAGCAGAAGATGATGTTTAACGCTAGTAAAACAGAAAGAATGGAATATAAGCCTCTGAGTTTTCTGGGTAATGCATTATTGAACGGCGAAGTAAAAANGCTAGTAAAACAGAAAGAATGGAATATAAGCCTCTGAGTTTTCTGGGTAATGCATTATTGAACGGCGAAGTAAAAATCAAGGAAAACTGGGTGCCGATATAAACACCTTTCCATAAGGAAGGATGCGTTGGAACCCCACTCCTGCATTCAACNTCAAGGAAAACTGGGTGCCGATATAAACACCTTTCCATAAGGAAGGATGCGTTGGAACCCCACTCCTGCATTCAAGAAATGTAATCCCTCAGGCATTTTTGGGTTGTTCCGTGCGGATTTGTGAGTGAGTGAAGAGATTTGGGCGAGTCGCAACATCGATGTCTTCAGGGCCGATAGTTCGCCTTGTTTTTTTACCCTATACACCACCGTTGTTGATTAATTAACGCGTAACACTGAAAACAATTAATCGCAATATCTGGCACTGAGGCAACACTCGTGCAATTGGTGCATAGTTGTGCTGCTTTAAATGAGATGCTGCAATGGTGGAACGAGTTGCATGTCATTTGTTATCCATAGCGAAACCACCGAACTATCACTGTCATATAAGTGTGAAGGTTTAACAATGTCCGAATGGCTTATGATTACACTGTATTTCAAGAAAGAGACAAAGTTTATTAATTGAATTAGTTTATGTAACTAGTTAGGAACTGTAATGAAAATAATAAAGTTTTTCAGAATCAATTTTAAAGTAACCACATTAAAATAAATAAAGCAAAACAGCGGCAGTATTACCTGTCGTGTACATACCATCGCAATCTGAAATAAGTTGCTGGCAAGTCAAGCATAATTTAAAATAAAATGTTATTTATGTTAATATCTTAAAGATTTAGAAGGCAATTCATAGTTTCAAAATAACAAAATTTATATGATTATTCACAATGTAAATAAAAAGGTGTCACTCGTTTAATAATTACATTATAAGATCCACGGGGAAAGCAATGATTGAGTGCATTTCTTTCTAGTTGAACTATTTTCAAAATATTTGTTTCTCCAGCATATGAGAAATAGTAAAACACACCTATTCCAGTGTTAATCTTCTCTGAGATGCGAATTAGAAACAACTGATATACCTATTTATCTATAACTGTACAGTTCCTCATAAAAATGAAGGTACTGCATAAACAGTGAAAGAGAAATTTATACGATGCACCGACTTGCTGTTTCATGTATTACACGATGTGGATTCTGCAGATAGCATATATTTGCAGTCGTTGTGCATTTTACATCAGTTGGGAAAGACTATCAGAAGTATTATTAAGGGAAAATTCACAGAGAACCGTTCTGAAAAATTGTGTTTAATTCGCATAACATAAGACTATCTCTGAATACGATCATCTGGCTCTTTGCACTACTGGTAGTGTGATCACAGCATTGCATGGAGTGTTTAAACAAATTTCATAAAATTCATTTACAATTAAATAAATATTCGTTATATTGCCCACGCATTCTAAATGTGAGAAACAAATAGCCCGGCATAGAGTGTTATTTTGTAAGAACAACGTTATTCTTCATATCTACTGGTGTATTATTCTGGTTGCCAGCTTGTAAGACCTTTTAAATTATGCTCGGAAAACTATTTCGAAGCATGCAAAATTAAAGCAGGTGTAAAAATTCTATTTACAATATATAAATGGAGATAAGCAGGCGGTGTAATATTACAGCAATAATAATTAGAAATAAAAATTAATTTGTCAATTATAATTATTGTGTGACATCCATGGTTGTTTTTCATTCAAGAATACGTTTCTTATGGACTTGCAGTTCTATTCCAAAGTCTCAGGTTGATTTATTTCATTATGTATGTTAAATTCTGAGATATCTACTGCACAGTTGTGAAGAAATGTCATGAATTAAATACCGAATCTACGAATGTCAATGTCCATGACTGTACTGGAAGCAAAACTTTAGATATTTCGGAAAAGTCATGTTATTGAAATTAATGTGCTGCTGTTTCAAAAACTGTTAAATTTTTGGCTCAACTCCGCTTGTGTATTTCGCGCTTCCCAAGCTAGGCTAGGGTAAAGATGTGAGCTCAGATAAGCTAGCTAGCTGATTCCTCCTTTTCCTTTGCCCTCTCTAAATTTGGCTCGTGCCACCCTTGTCCATACTACATGCTGCAGCAGAAGTTTCCGATGCAAGAGTTTGATTACAAAATCTGATGTCTCCCCCTTGTTTGAAAAGCTAGACTGTCAGTATCCAGTTGTTTTTTAAGAAGCTCATCTCAGGCAAGACTGATACATGGTCATTCGCATGACTGAATGTATAGTCTGAAATTTGTGATGTTTTTAATGTTTCCATCCTGTGTGTCATAACCATGGGAACATCAAATAATAATTTTGGCCCTGCTGCCTAAAAGTACTCTTCGGAATCTGCAAAATGAATTTTATTTTAAACCGATGTCAAAAAAATGTGGAAGCAGTGAAATAATTAATTTTACATGTAAATGCAGGTCCTGCGATTGAGGCAGTCTGAGGTGAAGTGCGGCCTTTAGGCCATTATTCGTTACATAAGCAACACATATGGTTTAAAACTGCAAAGTCGCATATCATTACTGGGTAATACAATTTTCTTTAGTTTGGTGTACACACCTGCAGGATTCAAAAGGTTTTAATTGGGTGGGGGCATACAGACACACAGAAAGACATTCGCATGCCACAAAATGCGAAAGTTGGAAAAAGCACTATCATACGTTATAAGGCAAGGCGAAAGTTGGAAAAGCACTACGATAGGTTAAATTTGCCAGCTATTGTCCATGTAGAACTACAATGTGGGGGCTCTAACAGCGCTAAAATCGTGGAAGCATTAATTGTCATAGGACGATGTTGTGCGCAGTTAGTGTGTTTATGTGTGTGTGTGGAGTGAATTTCAGTTAGTAGCTAGCATACCTTGGCGACACTTTCGATAGAGTTATGAACAAATTACTGAGTTAGAGAGGGTGGAACGTTGGACTAGGGGAAGAAGTGTACCCATTACATCGAATTTCCCATCACCTGAACTATTAGACTGAACTGTACGACGGTTTTGGGAGTTGTGAGAATACGAGTGGCCACATACGCACCAGGAAGGTTCCGGGTGACCCAGAATGACCACCAGAATGCGAACTCAAACACATGTATAACTTTCCACTATATAGAGACAGATATTGGCATCGTCCCTTGTTTCAACTATGGATAATTATTACGAGATGACATGCAGAGAAAATATTGCCTTCTCGACGATGCTTACATTATGTACTATTTAGCCTAACCCCGACAAAAACTACTTTGATTGCAGTTTTTTTTCGTAATCTAGTGAAATTTGTGACTTTGGAATGACGATACATTGTTCTTAGAAATGAATCCAGGTGTTGTTTGGATACAAATAACAACCGTACTTGAGGTTGGAGGGCCACTGAACAGTACACACATTCTCATTTTATGGTTGAGCATCACTCTGTCAGAAATTGTGCTATGATGGTGTGGGGAGCAATGGCCTACAAACTTCCGATCTTCCCTGGTACACACTACCAAAACTGGTGTGATGTTGTGGGGAGCAATAGCCTAAAATTCTTGGTTTTCCGTAGCATAGAATGTTCATAATTAATTGAGCACTTGCGGAGGCCCTGCTTACGATATACTTTCCCTCTCAATTTGAATCCTTCTGCTATATGTATGATTAACATTGCAAAGAACTGTCTCACTTTATACATGCACCATACAAGTAGAAAACATGGAATTTTTAAGAAGTTTAATGTGTTAATAAAATGCAAATTCTTGCTTTTTGTGTACAAAACAAAAACTTTCTCACTTCAGTATATATAAATTTAGATATAACACTCTCAAATAAAATGGAAGGTCTTAGAACATTGTTTTTAATTAGTTGCCATCTTAACTGGGAGCCTGTGAGTCAGTGTGTAGTGTAATATACAGGTAGTTACAGCAATGCATTTTTTTCTTCTCAAAAGTTAATTATAAAAGTGTTCAGTTTACTGTCAAAAACCTTTACATATCAGGGTGCTGCAGGCAGGACAGGAGTATATTCTTAAGATTCAGCCGCTTAATGTTCTTTCATTAATGGCCCGGTTCAAACATTCCAGTCCAAACGAAGCACGGTTTTCCAGGAGTGCCATCGTGCTGTCGACAGCGTTCCTAGGGAAACCTGGTCTATAGACTTGTTGCTTATAGCACCAGTATGGAAACATATGGGACAAAAGTTTCAGTCATCAACTGGCCTGAAACATTTGGAGTGACAGGTGCAGATGCTATAGGGGCTCTCTTCCACAGAATAGCATTAGACATATGTATGACTCCATGCCGAACCATTTTACCACACGTATCCATATTAGGAGTGGGAAGACAATGTACGAAATGTAATTTCCAACTGTAAAATTTGGTCAGAATAAAAGACTGTTGTTGTTTCTGATGCCTATGTCTGGGCGTGACTATTTTTATTGCTATTAGTGTATGTTAATAATTTTTTCCAAAATTGTTGTAATTTTATAAAAAAAAATTTTAATACCATATGAGTAATTCATCTTAAATTTTCATTGTATCTTCAGGTCTAGTTTCTTTTCGAAAATTTTTCCCGTTTAGTTTTTATTCAAGAAGGAAATTAATTTTAAAATTTTAAATGCAATATACAGGCTGAGTATAAAAGAATGCCCCAACTTTGAAGGTCTATAATATCAAAACCAAACAACCTACATCCTTGATTGACCAATCGAATGAACCGTGGAACCGTGAAGTTTGTTCGCCATACATTCATAAATGTTCAATGTGATCACCATGAGCGGCCCGAATGACATCTACGTGATAATCAAATTCGTTCCACGCTCTTGTCAGCATGTCCGGCGTTACGGCTTGGATGGCGTTCGTAACTCTCGGTTTGAGGTGGTGAGGGTGTAGCGAGCTCGCATTTGACACGATAATTTGAAGGGAACTGTCTGATGTTTCCTTTATGTGCCGAGAGATAACAATGAGAGTGTCTGTCGTCGCACTATGAACGTGTGTTTTGTGTCAGTCTGCATCACGATGGCGACGGAACAACAGAAGGAGTTCTGTGTTATTCAATTTGCTTAATGTGAATCGGTTACGACTGTTCAACTGTAATTCCTTATTTGAGTATGCATACATCGTGGTTGTTTCCTCAGTTAGAAGAGGCGGCGGGGGCCTTCATTTTCCAGCAGGACGGTGCGTCACCCCACTGGCACCTAGCTGTTCGCGGATATCTGAACGAGACTTTGCCGCAACGCTGGATTGGTCGAGGACCAGCTAGTGACAAAGATCTTCATGACTGGCCTCCAAGAAGCCCGGATATTACCCCGGGCGATTTTTTCTATGGGGGTACATAAAGGATCAAGTGTTTCGTCCACCATTGACGGCTTACATTGACGACCTCAAAACGGGAATTACGGACGCCATCCAAACCGTAACACCGGACATGCTGACAAGAGTGTGGAACGAGATTGATAATCGCGTAGATGTTATTCAGGCCGCTCGTGGTGATAACATTGCACATTTATGAAAATATAGTAAACAGACTTCACGGCTCCATGGTTCATTTTATTGGTCAACCAATGTTGTAGGTTATTTGTGTTTTGATATTATAGACCTTAAAATTTGGGGTATTCTTTTATACTCATCTTGTATATTTGAAGACGTAACAATAAAATAAATTGATTGCAATATTTTGAGATTGGTGCAAATATGAAAATGGAACTCAAACTTAAAGTTGTTACTAAAATTTCCGACAGGAATGGTTCTGTTTTGATAAGGAAACAAAACATCGGTATATTACATTACTGGAATCAGTGGATTTAAATTCAATAGAATATTACTTTTGGTTTTTAAAATCCGTACTAATAATATTATATCTGCTTCCTTTGTCTCAACAGATCTTAACTACCACTTAAATTTTCATGCAATTTTTAAATTTCTTTTTGTCGAAAGTTTTTACGGTGTCTATGTAATTTTCCACTTTCTCCATTACCTTAAGAACGCTAATTATAATGGAAAGTAACTATAGCCCCATTTGCGGCTATGTTTGCCTAATGCCAGCATGACCTGGTCCTGTAGTTGTTTACATTTACTTTACACAACGACCACTTCCCATAGATTACGATAGTACAAAACTTATCTTCGGATATTATGGTTAGGTTTTGTTAGTCCATTGTGCAAAACGGAGGTGTTAAATTTAATTTTAAATGTCAATGCTATATCATAAAATAGGTTTACTAAAAAGTAAGGGCATACTAATGCACTGGAAATATATTCAACAAACAATTATAAACCAATTAATTAGATATTTTAAATTCTCTCTGCCGGATAGTGAAGTAGAAAGGGGAAAAAAGTACAGATTATAGATAAATAAATGTTCATAAATTTGATATAGCGCGGAATTTCAAGATTCCATTGCCAGTTTTCTAGTTGGTCAGGTATGAAACTACCCTTTGATGTAGATTACTAACATTCAGATAATACAATGAAGAATTTTATGTAATAAGCTACATCCAATAGGTAGACTAACATTTACCAACCTTTACTTTATTGCTTATCAAGCCCGATTTCCAGGATTGGAGCCACTTTCCAGGTGATGAAACTGCTGTTGTACTGTCAGTATCTGTCGTTGCAGATTGAGATAGGCTGGGTAGCACTTGGCGCCTTTTCTTTGCATTATCATCAGGGCCGAGTGGTTGGGTTTCTCTTTGCGGACCTAATTCCAGTAGAAATTGAAAATCGGCATGAGGACCCAATCGAAAACCCAGTCCAACTCGAGAGTCAGTACCTGAAAATATTATAAAAATAAATTTCTATATCTCATTAAAATGAGGCGTGCAGCGAAGCATTGCTTGCATATTGCGTCTAGTCATGACATATGAGGCAGTTTCTCTGAAAAGTAACTAAATTTTCTATTAATTGTGGAATTTTGCAATAAATGTTTTTAATGGCCACTGGTACGACATAAAATGCACCGGAATAAATTATGGGTTGAACAATATATTTTGTAAGCCAAGAGTGGAAGAATTTGCTAGCATTTATTTTACAACAATAAAAGGCTAGGTACATGGGTAGTAACAATTTTGGGGAAAGCATAGTACATAAAAATTTGCACTTTATTCCGACTTATATATTTCCATGAATATTTTATCTTATTTCATAGAAACATCCGAAATCTACGAAATGTAAAACCTACACAATATACAGAGCTGCAAGCTTTTGGATCGTTTTTTTAATTACACAAAACGACTGAACATATTAAAACATGCACAATTTAATAATCCCTTAGAAATGATTGCGATTATTATAAATGCAGGTGAGTAATTGGAGCTACAAGGAACGAATTTCTTATCAGTAGAACTGGAAGACATTTAGTATAACATATTGGCTTAGTAGCGCTTCCTAGTGCGGGAACGGTCAAGCAAGAGTATAGGAATTTTACATGTTAAATAATTTTATGTGTGCCCCATGTGGTTTTGTGTGTTTGTTGAATCAACAAATCTTAATTTACCAGCAAGTTTAAGGGAATTAATAATTGTACCAAAACTCGTTTCTAAAAATGTGGTTCCGGCAAAGATGGAAAAATTTATTTTGTATAAAAACGATATCGTGAAATGTAACAGAGAATTACCTAAAATTATTTAACATATAAAATCCGATCCTTTCACTCGCGTAAATGGCTTTTAAGACATGAGCTGATATTTATATAGAATACTGAGCAAACACGCTGTAAGTTCAGATACGCAAGAAAAAACACCACATCAAAACAATTATGTCAGCATTCTAAATAATAAAACGATATTGCTAGTAATGCTAAGTAATTTTAACACCTTATGTAGAGTTTTAATAACATGAGCATTCCAACATTCTACAGAGCATAATCACATATAACCTAGACTGGCGTTCTAACCAAGGACCTACAGAACAGTCAGCGAGTCAACATTACTGCAAAAACAAAAGCAATCTAGTGACAAGCCATTCAACGTCAAAACTAAGCAGAACATTACATGAGATCTCGCTGATCTTACCACAGGGCTTTAGATTAGTGGAAGTGTTACAAAAAATAATTTAATTTCAACTTGATTGAATAAGACATTTGCTCTTTTGGCAAAATTACACTGTGGTCGTCCCATCGAATGGAATAGTGCCCAGTTATGCATGGCAGGCATGGCTCGGATGTCATTACACCTTATACTGACTCTCTCAGTAGCAGTCGATAACAGAATGGAGAAGAAAAAAGATTTCAGCGCATTTGAACACATCATTGAAGTCAGGTGTATGGGGCACTCAATCTTAACACCTCGCAGACAGTGAGATTTCCATGGGCCAACATGCCAAGGATATACTTTTAATTCACGGAATCGGTTAAAACCTCCGCCGCTAGGAAAAACTGCAGTGGCATACAGTTGACGCGTCTCGCGTCCCAAAAGATATTTTTTCGTCAGAAGGCACACTGTGTCGAAACTCGCAGGCTGGCTACCGCAATAGATATTAAGGGTTTGGCGAGCATGCTAGAAGAATAACGCCAGGATTCCGAGGCGGAATGAATACGTGGCGTAGGGGCCACATGCGGAGGAAGATAGGCGCAGCTTTGTCTCGCAGCTACAAGGGGATGCTAAGCTCACACCAGCAGCTGCGTCTCTCCCGAGCTGGCTACCACAATAAATAATGAGAGCTTTTGGCGAGCGTGCGAGATTAATAGCGATGCGATATCCGGAGGCAGAAGAAACACGTGTGCCGACCAAGGGGCCTCCACCTGTGTTCCAGCACATGCAGGGCGGAGCAATAAACTTCGATGCCAGAATCGAGGGACGATGCTGGGCCCAAGTGCGGGTAGCCGGAGCACCGAACACGTTTTCACGACCCAGAGGATGCGGAAGTCAGCCCGGCCACATGCAGAGATGATGCAAGTTGAATATGGCAAACGAGCTTACAAAAACACGAGGAAGAGGAAGGAATGGAGCAGTCGGCCGATTTCAAGCGAGGAGTGCGGATGGAGCCAGGAGGAACGAGTTCGAGAGAAGGCATCGAGACGTCAACACCGGTCGGCGAGGAACTGTCGCAGCCAATGCGTTGCAGCCCGTCCACCGAGTGACAGAGCGGTCCCGAGGTCGCCGGCTGGGAGATGGGCCATCGCCTCGAGACAGCTAAGTTGAAACATACAGGAAGTGTGACGAACCTTGCTCCCCACGGCACAAATCGCCGCGTCAAGCCCTACATAGCCTACGTAGCTAGGGGGGGGGGAGAGTTGTCTCGTGTGTTCATGTAGAAGTTAACCTGTTAAGCGAAAATAAAACTGACATATGTTAACTCGCAAAGAAGGTGAATTTATTTGGTAAATTGGACCTAGGGATAGTAGCATCAACATATTCCTACGCCCTAACACTGATGGCTAGTATCAATGTGTATTGATGAGAAGATTCGATTTGGGCTAGCTCGGTTAGTAAATGATAGGCAGCTACAGTGCAGCAGATAATTCATTAATTCAATGTTGGACAACTTAAACCTGTGTGCAGTCATATAATATATAATCATCACCTCCCTAGGCAAATATTAGACGTCACCACTCCACTAGGGTACCTCTGCTCACCACACGTCACAGTGCTCAGCGATTAAGGTTCCCAACTAACTGGCGCTGAAAATGCTTTGCAGAGTGTTTGAAATATTAGATTTCCTACGTAACTATTAAAAGTGTGTCCAATGTGCTCATATACAAAAATAACACACTCACATAGTACGAGGGCTGTTGAGTGCCTTTAAGATGTCAAGCATATTAGAAACACCTTTTGAGAGCACACCAAAATTGCTAAAAATGGTTCTTCAAAGTACTATCTCATAATATATGCGTCAGATACACGAAACTACTCAAGGGCCCTGCATTCAACCTTTCTACAGACTTTCCACCAATAAAATAACATGGTCACAACTAAAACTTTCATAGGCAACACAGCATGAGAACACTGCACGACAATTGAGAGCCTTGTGCTTAGCGCGGATGGCACACATGATGCACATGGCAGTATCCCCCTTATCGCTTCGGCGCTTCTCGGCCTCAAACGCGGAAAAAATTGCTAGATAGGTAGGAACCTTAAAGGCTTGGGTTAAATTTTCTCTCTCTGAGCACGGAAACCATCTGGTCAGCTAGTACTAGATGCTACCACAGTGAGCGCAGGTGTTGAACACACGGTTACGGAAATTGGCCCTAGGTCGCAGTACGGGTGTCAGTATCTAGGTTCTATAACTAGAGCACACTGCCCTGCAACAGGCAGGAACTAGGCCTTTTCTTTCGGTCGGTTGCGGGTGGAATGAGTGGAATAGGGATAATGAAAACGACTGGCTGAATAGCTTTGGAAAGGGGAGACTTCGCTACCTGCTTGTCAAGCTGTGTAAATGTTTCCCTTCGATGTTTCAATTCTGAAGACTGGCTAGAATCTAATTTTGGAATGACTGCATTTAGTCCTGGGAATTGTTTATTCTGGAATATGCAATTCAGTAAATTAATTGTTATCTTCTTTTTTCACAACCATAAGTATAATTTCCACGGAATATATTTGCGACTGTAACATATTTCCCTTTCAGTCTTTTGACGAATTAAAATCTTGCCACCAAACTATACATTCATTAATTTCATTTAAATTTAATTTGGTTTAAACACTTATATAAAAGTGTCCTACATTTGACATGCATGTATGGAGATTCAAAGTAACAATCACAAGCACGAGAACTGCGCACAAAAGAGCTGCTTGATAAATAAATTGTATACATAGTGATTTTAAGCAGTGGGGATAAACTGCAGGAGACGGTCCCTAAGAGGATTAGGAGCAAAAAAAGGTTATGTGGAAACATGTCCGGAAATGCATGGTTTCGATGTTAGATACAATTTATTTATCCTTCATTCCTCTACGCTCTACAGTGCATACTGACGTAAGGCCACCGTTAAAAGAGGTGTTCGACGTGGCTTCTATTGGCTTCTAAGCATGCGCGTACACGCCGCAGCAGCGACAGCCACACACGTTCAAATGTGCCAGCCTGCATCCGAATGGCATGACAAACAGCGTGAATGCGTTGTTCCAGTGCCAGCCCATTCCCTTAAACAGGCTCTGTCTCAAACAAACGGCGGACCACTTTTGCAAAAAATTTATGGTGCTGTTTGTCGGCGAGGATATTTTTCCCGGTACAACCGTGCTGCCTCCCGCCCATTGACATTTACCTGTCCATATCTAAAGACCATATTGGCCTGTTCCTTATTGGAATACCTGGCAATCTTCCCACAGTGCTGCACTACACTACGCACGCCCACTCCAGCCAGGGTGAGTCGGGAACAGCAGTGAAGCGGACACCTAGTGTTACCGATAAGTGAGCCCGCCGCCATCATAGGGAAATGTACCGCTCTTTAGCAAGGAACCCATGCATTTGCGAAAGTATGTCCATTAGACCTTTTTTGTTACTTTTCTTTTGAGGGATTTTATACTGCAGTTTCTCCCCATGCTCAAAATCATCCTGTATAAAAATGATTTTGTTTCGAAATCATAGGCAGCAAAAACATAAAGTCCCACACGCGCCATAAAATTGCCGATTTGCTCAAAATTTGCTTTTAGTTTCAGGACGCAAGTTAAATACACTGACGCAAAATACTAATGATAATTTGCTTTGTATTTGTGTGTCGCCAATATAAATATGGCGTACCAGACTATTGTGAGAGTTGAAAATGCTCTACCCTTTACAGCTAGCGATATTTATTAGCTAATATAGTAGATGCCCAAATAAAGAAATAGAATTAAATTCTTTGCTTTCTCATTACATAATTAGTGGCATTTAACGCATAACATTTCAGATATTAACATATGAGATTATTAAAAATACTGTGTAGTATTTTAAACTAAAGCAGTTAGTTGTAGAGTAAAACCCGACCTGTTGTATGTGTCGTGATATTTATTTCAAATGAGACTTTGGGCATTGTATTTATGGTGGTTAATTTAAAATATAAATACTGTTAGTTACTGTCCCATTATTACATATGCTCGCATCATGAAAGAGACACATGCATTAGTTTGTCAACAAACACAAAATACCCCGAGGTTTACGAAATTAACATGTGCGATGATGGTTATCTACTGCGTCCTACATTAAGAAATCTAGATAATTTAAACAAGTGATATACATTTATATAACTAACATTAAACAGAAAATTTTATATGTAATATCATGCATAAAAATTAAGTGTACCAACTGACTGACTCACTCATTCACTTACTCACTCATCAATGCCCAGCCCAAATTGTTGATCGTAGAAGCATGAAACTTTAGTGATGGCTTTCCCTCAGGGTGAATACAACTACTAAGAAGGAATTTTTCTAAAATTGGCCTCTGAAAGGGTGAAAAGGGGTAAAATGTGTTTTCTAGGACTCCTCAATAGCTCGTTAAACCAATGAGATATAGTTATGATTAATTTAGCTTCAAAAGGTTTCCTATATAAATATCTAAAAATTCACTTGATATATTTTTTTAATTCGACTCCTTATGGTGTGAAAAGTGATAAATAGGTTTTCTAGGACTGCGAAATAGCTCTTTAACTCGAAAAGATATCGTTATGCTAATTACTTTTAAAAGTTACTTATATAAATACCCAAAAATAAATTCTAGGTTTTGAAATTTAGCCTTTTGCGAGAAGAAGATGGATGAAATGTGTTTACGGGGACATCCCAATAGCTCATTTATCCAAGGATATATCGTTTAACTTTTAACCTCAAAAGATTGTCAAAAAAAAACTAAAAACTAATTTAAGGAATTTTTTACTTTCAACCTTTAAGGGGATGCAAAGGGGTAAAATTACTTTTCGGA
>NQII01017085.1:0-14109 GCA_002778355.1 Clitarchus hookeri
TTTCTTATTAAAGGGAAAACTTCATGAGCAACTCATTTTTGAAATACTTAGCGACTGCCTCTTTTGAGGGCGTAATTTAAGAGTGAAAAATTGGTTCATTAATGCATAATCTTTTTTATTCATTATACATGAGGCCCAATTCTTAAAAGTTCTTCATACGTTTATGTGTTCTCATATAGTTATATGTATCTTCCTATTTTTAATGCACAGTGACATATTCAATTTTAAACCATTATGTTACTCGAAAAAAAAATGGCTATATAATTAGCGCAAGAAAATCTTAGGTTGCTACTGCGAATTCCAATTATTTTGAAAGTTAGAGGACCTAAAAATTATTATAAAAATTAAATTTGTCAAAGTATTATATAATTTCTTGTTTGTTGATGCGAATGTTAAATAGTCACTGCTATTCATTCCTCTAAATTTTGTTTTCCCTAGTATTTATCGTGTATATGTAATTTAATTGCATTTATCAGCATATTTTTTAATACTAACACTGAAGTATTGGTTAATTTGATAACAATTTCAGGGGCTGGTATGTCATAACCTGTAACATTATAACATATAAAATATCAAAATTTACTGTTCAGACAATTATAAAAAGTTTAATTTTATTTCCGTATCTACTATCGTTATTCTTTTGTAATGAAAATAATAATAACATCATATTTTTGTCCCAATATATAAAGGATATATCTGAGTCAACAAATTAATTGTAAAATAAATGTTTCATGCTTCTACATTTTTTGTATAATATCCATAAAAAAACTTCTATATCTGTTACTAATTGGTTAGGCACTTACGATTAAGTTTGAGATAAATAAAATCAAGGAGTTTGTAGTTCAGGAATAATTGCCACGGTCAGTCTCCGTAGGATACGAACAACACATAATCGGCACTACGAAGAAATAAAAACCAAAACTAACACTAGCTGCTGACCAAATGATTACTCACAGAGACTTGCGTAGAAGTAAATTTGATTTAATTGAAAAATAAATTTTGGTTGAAACATTACGAATTAAATACATATATATGCAAATAATAAGTATTATGTAGCAACTCGTCATTGGTTTCAAAATCTTCTTTGTTTTTTGTCACCGAAACTATGAGTGTAGCCATCTAGTACGTATTTATTATTTTTAATTAAAAACGTAATTAAGTCTCTTCAGTTTTTATTAATGATTTAAAAATTGTAAATTAAATAAATAAATAATATTCTCACATCAACTCAGTCGGGAGAACAAGAAATCTCAGTTCATTAATTATATTACAGGCATAGTCCCTGTGACGAAAATCCATCATACTTAGCTTAAAATAAATCTTGATCGCTGCAATCGCTCTTGATATCTTCTGTAACTGGTTCCGTTGGTCGTTGGCCTTAGTCTTCCCTCACNAATCTTGATCGCTGCAATCGCTCTTGATATCTTCTGTAACTGGTTCCGTTGGTCGTTGGCCTTAGTCTTCCCTCACCAGGCTTCTAGCCTTACTCTCTCTCTCATATAACTTGGCAAGATAATGACAGTCAATGAGTGGCAAATTGACGTATAGGAAATAAATAATGCGCCATTTACAAAATCCTGTATCATCTGATACACGAATTAACAAAAATTAATATTATGTAGGCTATTCTCAGTGCACTGCTGACGCACATCAGACAAGCAGAAAATACGTGGATAAGAAATAATTCCTAGAATAATTAATACATTTTATTTTACGTGGTCACAAAACAGCGGTTTTTAATGTTACAAACTAAACTTCATGCTAAAGTAGTAATGTTCCAAATAAAATGCACATTAAAACTATCTGTATTCAAATGAAACACAACTTCAAAACTTGGGAGTTTTCACGTCGCATCCCTTCTCTCCATCCATGCCTTCCATACATGGTTGATATTAATTCCGAAAGCCTACAGAAATACTGCAGGGTATTGGTGAATTATTATTTCAAATAATTTCAGGAAATATTTTTCAAATTCGTGTCGTTTCGTGCCACTAATAGGAGAAAAGTCAACTTTTAAAAATACGGGATCAAGAGGCAGGCCAACGTGCTGCTACCTGTTGAGTAACGCGCTCGGCTCACGACACGCCCTGCCATGACATGGCGCACCATCTGTCTATCTCCCGAAGCACTACCAGCCAGAAAAATAACAAATTTACGAACATATACCAATGATTTTATTTTTCCGTGAGCTCGGTATAATTTTTAAAGTAACGTGCGTTTCCATGTACGGCGATTTTGATTACTAGCAATTTTTATTGGGCCGGTATTCGTTACGTCTACGTCTATTACACGCCATGTTGTTCTCTCGCAAACCCATTTACTTGTTTTCGTGTTGTTACTATACATTGTATTAATAAAACGAAAAAAGTGGGACGCACGTGGGTAGTTTTTAAGCAATTCTTACTTTATTCAACACCACATACTTCCAACTCGAAATGCTAAGTATCAGTAATAGCAGAAATACTGCTTTTCAATGGTCGTTGGTGAGTTGTTGTCGAATGAAAGTGCGTTGTCAAGTAAGTTCCCCGAATTACTTTTATTTCCAGTCTTAACAAATTAGCTGTAACGTCCAAAGTGTGATAAAAACTACAAATACCACCTCGAAAATATTAATCCAAATTTGCTGTCTCGGATAAATTAAAAAACAGTGAAAAAATATTTAATTTTTTGTAAGGTTTTATACTTTTACTTTAATGACATACGAATTTTTTAGACGCATGTCTGTCTATAAATACCTTAAAATTTGTTTAGCATTACAGTACAATATCAAGTAGATTAGCTGACATAGCTGACAGAGTGTTGATAAACTATACAACCTTCACTTGACGCACCAGCTGATGACGAAAGGATACGTAAACGAAAAGTAAACATTTGGCGCTACTTTCGCCGAACTTTCAAAATATTGCCAAGCTACATGATACAAAGAGTAGGTACGTCACTAGAGTCTTTGCCGTACCACACGCAATCGCAGTAGCTCAAACTTGGCTTTAAATATAATCCGCGTAGGCAGCGCGTGCAGACTTACATTATTCCTCTTCAGATGCCACGCGTCTTCGCCGTATCGGCAGTCTGCATTTCCGTACGGTAGTCGGCCAATTAACCAGCAAAATAAAATATCTCTCAGGCCGACGACCCACTAGGTCATCGCCTGCCTGACGGAAAACCGATATGGCTACAAGCCTTAAAAAATGCATAATTAAACTACGCCTTTAAACATCACGCCAATCTCGAGACAGCTACATCATATCTTACACATACGTCTTGTGTTATCATACACTGAAGAGCCAAAAAAACTGGTATAGGCGTGCGTATGCAAATAACAGAGGTATGAAACCAATCAGAGTAGGCGGCGAGGCGGTTGGCAGCTAGATCGGTTACTGCTGCTACAATGGCAGGTTATCAAGATTTAAGTGAGTTTGAACGTGGTGTTATAGTCGGCGCACGAGAGATGGGGCATAGCATCTCCGAGGTAGCGATAACATNTTAACAAAGACATCTTCTTAGCTGTGTACAAATACCTGAACTTAAATTGTAGATTGCAGAATGAGAGTAAAAAAGTTGCGTCATAGAATTTTACAAAATGTTTATAATTTCAATTTAATTATTTACCTTTTTAATGGCTCCCTTGTGCTTGGTGGACTGCAGTCAAAGCCTGAATATCCGGCTGTATGTTGGTCAGGTGAAGGCGCAAGTCTCCTTTGGTACAAACATCCAATTTGTTCCTTTGTTTTGTAAGGAGCTGGATGACAGAGCTGAATCCCTTTTCCACTAAATATGTAGATGGAAATGAAATTAGAAGGGATTCAACTATTTCCCACAGTTTTGGATAAGAGTCCATGAGTTTTACCCAGGCTAACTCGTAACCATGCTGCTTAAAAATCATCTTTGCCTCACAGTCATATTTCAGGTCCAAAAACTCTGTCTGCAAAATATGTTCAAGGGTGTCCACCGCGTCAAACGAAAAAGGATCAAAAACCCAATCTGGAATTTTAAGATTGGCAATGTCTTCAAATCTTGATTCCATGTCACATTTTAGCTTGTCAAGGTGGTCCGTGAAAGTGAAGATTTGGTCATCTTGAAGATTGAGGGATTCTGAGCATTTTTGTAGGGATGGAAACTGACACAGTTCACCACGATCTATATTGCCTTTTAAAATGGCAAACTTGGCAATGAAGGAACTGATAATGCCTTTTGCTTTGATAAGATTCATCTTATTTCCTTGCAGCTTCCTGTTGACCTCATTGAGTTTTTCGAAAATATCAGTCAGATATGCAATCTCAAATTTGCGAAGTCTCAACGCTTGACTCAATTCAGGGTCACAAGAATCGAGAAACTCATTCACTGTATCGAACAATTCAAAAAATCGCCGCAAACAGTTTCCTTTTGAAAGCCACCTCACGGCCGTGTGAAGGAGCAACCGCTCAAATTCCTCATCATTTTCATGGCACAGTTGTCGGAAGAGACGGTCATTCAGGGCACTGGCTTTTATCTTATTTACCCCATTAATCACTAGTTGAAGAGTATCATGCAGTATACCACTTAACTTTTTTGCTGCTAAGTGTTGGCGATGGATGAAGCAGTGTATGGTGATAACGCCTGGAACTTCTTTCTTCAGGTGTGCCAGAAACCCAGCATGGCGACCAGACATGGCGGGAGCTCCGTCTGTAGCGCAGGCGCTTACGTTTGATAGTGGAATTTCCTTTTCCTCAAAATACTCTTTTACTACATTATAAATGGATGACCCCTTCGTATCAGTGATTAAACTTCTTGCAAACAACATTTCCTCGGTAATTTCTTTTTGCTCATTTATGAATCTCACATAGGCCAACAAAATTGCTTTGTTATCAATTACAGTAGATTCATCAATCTGTAATGCAAATCTACATTTTCTTAACATGTTTGTAAGTTTTGATTCGACGTCTGCAGCCATTTCATCAATTCGCCTGGAAACAGTATTGTTGCTTAAAGGCACTGATTGGCTTATTTTGTTACTAGAGCCCTCGCCTAACATAATTTCAACAATTTTTTTTGCAGCAGGTAAAACAAGAGTTTCGCCAATCGTGTGTGGTTTGCCACATTTAGCGATCAATAATGCTACCTCGTAAGAAGCAAGAAGACCTTTGTCAAGATTGGTTACTCGTTTTTTAAATAGTTCACTTACATTGGTACGTTTTTCTGCTTTAGCTTTGAGCTCTTGAAAATAACTGACGTCTTTATTCATTTTGTCACTGTGCACTCTTGATAAATGTTCTTTCATCCGCGAAGGCTTCATGGCTTCATTGCTACTAAATGTTTTATCACACAAAAGACAATGTGGAAACTGCACATTTTTTGGTGACACACTAAAACCGTATTTCAAATACTCAGCTGAGTACTGACGACACTTTTTCTTCGAATCCATCATGCGCGGTATTCCGTACTTCAAAACTAACGAACGAATACTAAACAGATAAGCACAATGTAATCGCAATGTCACTGGCGTAGCCTACTAGAAGACATATGACACACTGGGGTGAGTGTTGTGATTAACACGAAGACTAGATGTGCACGCACTAACGACAACACGGCCGCAACACTACTAACTTGTGATGGTAATGATAGTGGAGGGGCAGGGGGTAGCGCTGTGACCTTGCCAGCTAAAAATAGCTGGTGACTCAACTACTTCGCGCCAATTCCCTTACCGGCGCATGACCAACGATTCCCTGAGGAATAACGCAACTCTATCTTGCACACCTGCTTAGTATAATACAGATTATATTTTTTCCCATAATTTCCTTAAAAACGAGTGAATTTGTTTTTAAAACGATACCGTGTTTCTGCGACACTTAAGATTCTACTCTACAGAAGAGTTAGTTTATTTTTCTGCTTTTACATACTGATCGCCCCCCTGTCGCCCCCCACAAATATATCGCCCCCCTTAGAACCCAAATCGCCCACCGGGGGGCGATCGCCCCCAGGTTGGGAACCACTGGTCTAAACAAACATGGCCTCTGGGTTTGACTAGGAGCTTCGAATTCTCCTTATGATTTGGGGACTTTTTGTCTCACACATCGAAAAGCCTCGATTCCCATATGCCGATTTGCGGACTTGTGCAAAAAAAAAAAAATTAGATTTTAAAATTTTTACATTGTTTGAAAATTTGTGAGGAAAATGCTACTTTGAGGTAGATTAATTGATTTATGAAGTGATTTTGAGATTGAAACGGGTTATTTTGAACCAATAATGCGGCCACGCACTTTGGCGTCACAAAAATCATCAACTCTCTTTCATGATCTATATCCCAAAAGCCCCTTCTTAATTCTACTGTTTTTGCTTCCTTACTGGTCGTCGGTCTCGCGTTACTGATGTAGCATTCATTTATTGCTATTAAATAGTTATAGTTATACGTGGGATGTGTTCGTAAGTTGCTGATACTTCCAACTATTTGAACTTGTATGTTTTAGGTATGGGTATATTCAAGATAACGTTGTTGGTCTTGACGCTGTTCGGAGGCTCAAGAGGAGCTATTTACGCCCAGTTCCAACAACAGCGGCAAGGTACTGGAACCATAGTGCTTACTTTTAGTTATTTCTTTAGTACTTCACATTCCTTATTTCAGAATCTCTCGATTATGTGCAAATGTTGTTCGGTGAAGTATGTTGTATCTTGGTTGCGACGAAAAATAAAATAACATTATAGGAGAGAAACGTGTTAGTTTCGCATATTTTCCTGCACACTGTTCCTTATGACAGCTTTAAAAATAACATGTGTTGGAAATACCGTTTTCGGCTGACGTATGGATGGCATACGAGATAAACTAAACAACTCTTAAATTACGTGAAAAAAAAATTCTTAGTGGGAACTTGAACCCAAGATACCACCCATCGTTAAACTGGCACATACCAGCTGCCACGGAGGTCAAACTCCAGAACTAGAAATCGTATTGGAAGTTACCTTTCTATAATAGCTGCAGGTAATCGTGATCTTCCTTAATACGTTTCAATAAAATGGAAATCATTCGTGATTCTATCCACAGGTATTAAATAATACGATAATAAGAAATAAGTAGATATTTTTTCTGTTTTAACACATGTCTAATTCTTATAGCCTACGTATTTTGGCATTGAACTCAATATATATATTAGCATTATCAAATATAAAACACCCCAGGATTTCTGAATAATCTATATGAAAGAAATCATGTGAATATTTTAAATTTCAATCTGTAATCCCGACTTACTGGGGAAAAAAACCATTTGAATGCTGATTGAATGAGGGTAGAATGACTGCCTACCAATAAAAATCGTTAAATATTATTATGTCAACTGTTTTGTTTATTTTCTGCGTATTTATAACGCAATTGATTCCAGAAATAGTGTAATTTTATGTGACAATACGAAACTCAGAAAAATAGAATCATAGCTCTTTTCTCAGTGATTAATTTCTTGTTGTATTCCAAATATGATTATCTTATACGTGTGCCTGCATGTTATTGAAGATGGTTATATTACTTACAAATTGAAAGAAACTACAAAAAGTTTGACCGGATGTGTTTAAATATATTTACGATATTTCGTTCAACTCTGTGAGCTTGAATGCATACTTAATTACTTACCTCACTATCCAATAGCCAAGATACCACCGTATGTGCGTACGAATGTCACAATTCTGGATAATTTACGTCACGAAATGACCAGACAGACATAGCCCATGAAACATTCCAAAAATTTAATACAGTCCCATTACGTTTTGTTGAGATATTTAATTTAAACCAATTGATGTGAGGAGAAATGTGTTTGTTATATCTGACTTAACTTAATATTTGATGAAATTATAGGACAGAGGATTGTTTTAATCCAAAACAATTATTACCTATTTTAAATGTAAAATGTTGGTTACGCAACGTTGGTCCGACATAGAACTACATACCAGGTTTTATCAATAGTAAGATAATAATTTGCCAACAATTAGGCAACTGTTCTCAATTAAAAAAATTTCCTCTTTCGATACGTTTTGGGATTTAATGTGTACTGATAATTTATCTCGTTAAAATTTCGGTGCAGAACATTTTCATTAAGATATTCTGTTGGGCCGACGCTGTATCAAAACATGTATTCCAACAACTTTAGCCAACCATTACAACAAAATGCCAACCGCTGGGCCAACATATTTTGCTACTGGGGGAGAAACGAAAGAGTGATGAAATAAATGACAATAATTCGTAAAAATGTCATTTACCATAATTTCAGGAAATTGTATGTTGATTTTATAATTTGAACATATTCGGAATTTCAGAATGTTATATAAAATTGCATTTAACTAATATTTGGTATACTACAAAGTTTTAAAGTTAAACCTCCTCGCGTAACACTCACGTTCATTACGTTTTTACATGTGTTTTAACCTGCTGCTATATAATTATAAACTTTCTGATTTGCAGATGCACCCGGAAAATGCCACTATGAAGGGAAAGACTATGCTGTGGACACGAGAACAACTTTGAACGGCTGTATTGGGTTAACTTGCGAACTAAGCAATTCATATTCTAATCCTGCTGTATCTAGTACAAGAATGCTCTTGCTGGAGCGTTCGACGTAAGTACATTAACCCCTTCTTTAATGTTTAGAACCAATGTCAAAAGATTGTCAATGAGACACCTTTTTCACGATACCAGTCCCGTTGAAGGACAAAATTGTTTAAATATGACATACAGTTAGTCATGATCACAAGGAAATGTACACATTCCTTAATCTCACGAGGAGCAAAACAGTAGCTAATCAGTGCTTGTTTGAGTAATTGGGCTGTGGCTAGAAAAAAATCTTCAACGTCGTGCCTAATCGTTGTTGATTTAGGTGGAAAGATGCATGAGTGCCAGCTCGTTAAAAAAAACTAATTTGTTGAATAAATGACATTAACTGACAAAACAAACTTTCCGTTATGCTCTGGGCCTATTCATAAGAAAACTCTAAAGGTGATCAGAGCGTTTTAAGCTCTTTTTTTCCTGCTCCCACCTCCACATTCCCTTTCCGAAAAATTTTGGTGTGAAGCTCATTATAACCAGTTAGTTTTCTCGACTTACAAGCGCGAGTTTCACTACTAAGCAACATATTTAGGAACAAGTGTTTCTAAAGTTTACGCCAAACATTTTGGTGACTTAAAGGGGCCCGGGAACGGGGGGTACAGTGGTATACTGTATTCCCCCTCACCAAATATCGTGGGTGGGGTACAGCAGAGCATTTGTACCCCCCTTCCCCCAAAAATTATAGTACTCTCAAGCTATATTATTACTTCAATAAATTATAACAAATCGTGCACCAGTAGCAACCTTCATTCCAACAAAATTCTGTAACATGCTGCAGCAGAAAAATTTTCTAACCTGTTAACATGGAAAAATCTCACTTGCTCAAGTACTAGACTGTCTTCGTCTTTCACACCTCTTCTACTGCAATAATATTTCTTAAAGTACTTTGTAACTGCATTTCTTTTGTGTGCTCGCACCAAAGCAAGGGGGCGGGAACAAAGCTATCCCCGGGGCAGGGGGAAAAAAAGGCAGAAAAAGCAGAGGATACGAATCCGTATACATTCCAGACTGCCTTCGTTCGAAGACAGCATTCAGTGAGTGGTTAAGGTGCAGCGTTGCCAGATTTTTTTTCGGGCAAAGCAGGATTTTGAAACCTTTTGAGTAAAAAAAGCGGGATTCTTTCGTCGAAAACGGGACATAATAAAAAAACGTATAATCAGTAGTTTTTTTATTACTTATCCTTATAGTTGAGTTTCAAATTAAGTTACAATGATGAGAGATAGCCATAGAAAATGTTTTTTAAAAATGAAAATACGTTACTATACTAATAACAATAACTGTCTGGTTTACCCTGTAAGGTAGTTAAGTCTTAGGAATATATATATTACTACGCCATTACTTACGAATTACTTATTTTTATTTCTCTGAAGATTTAACTTCTTTTAAAGTTTCCTTATTTCTTTAACGTAGTTGAAGAACTCTGCACAGGTTAGCTCCAGATTGAATTGGATGAGTAATTCTGCTTTCATTAAATTTACGGAGCATTTATTTCTGGCATCTGGCCATTTTAAATTAATTTGGGAAAAACGTGTTCGCGAAAGCAGTTTGAAGTTGGGACACTTAATATGAAGGAAACTAGTTTAAACATATTCTTGGTATCATTTTTTGGAAACTGTTTAAAGAGCTGGTCCCATTTCTGTGCAATGGTGGCTTTACACTTTTCCACTATTACGTCCAAGGACGATTTCAACAAGTTAAATTCTTCATATAAGTTATCTACTGAAACATATCCTGTCAAGTTTAGTAACGATACAGCATTCTCAACCATTTCAAAACTAACTTCATTTTTCAGGTTTATTAATTATAGTTTAGCAAAAATATTTTCATCTGAAAAATTATAACGTTCATCTATATACGTTTGACAATTTGTGTAAAAATTGTCGAAGTCTTCGATGACTTTGGTCTTTTCAGATTCAACCAATTTATTTAAAGTCTGTTTCGTCTGGTAGCCGAAAAAACAATCCTTTTGCCTTTGAGTCAACCTTGGGTGGAAGAGGCATAATGACTCATGCATTTCTGTTATGGCAATATCATTTCCCTGAGACTCTTTCATTAATGTACCAAAAGCACTCATCGCATTATGAACGAAATGCAAGTAGGGTAGAGTTTTTGTCTCCTCTTCTTCTGAGTGAAAAATCTTTTCAATGGCTTTCGCACATAATCCTGGCTCATCAAAGTAACGTTTCAAAGCAGGCCAGACCTTTATTACTCTTTGAACAGCAGGACAGAGAGGCAGAAGTCTTGTATGAACGTGACGCAATAATTCGACCCACTCCATTTCCGTAGTTTCAAATATTTCCATCAATTCCGCACGACGTTTAGCTGAATGTGAGAAATGGCCGTATATTTTTAAGATGATAGCTTCTACATCGATCTCTAATCAATCACGTGCAAATTTGCTCATGTTATGCAAGATGTGAACTGAACAGTTAGCTTTTAATATTTTTTCGTTCTTGACAACGAAATTCGTGTAAACAGAAAGATTTGAATCAAAGTTTACATTTGCATTGTCAGTGCCATATGAAGTTACTTGCGATAATTTTAAGTTATGTTTATCCAATGTTTCACAAAGTACCTTTGTTAATTGGTCGGCTGGTTCATCGTTACTCTCCACAAAATCTAGTAATTTTTTTTGTATGCCTTTGTCAAAACTGAAATATCGCACACATATCGGAAACATTTTCCGGTTTCCCTTATTGCTAGCATCCGTAGAAATCGAAAAAAATTTATCTTCTTTTAAATTTTGTATTTCATCCTTTAAAGCTTCTTTCGCCAATACTTCACAAACTATTGCTTCACACTTTGTCCTACCACATTTAATATCTTGGAATCGGCGTACATGAGGGGCAATAACTTTTGAAAACAATCCGTACTATTATAGTTTAACGAATGTTTAACAGTGTGATATATCGAAGCAATTTCTGGGGCTGACGTTTTATACATAATATCGTCAAGATCACGACAAGAAGTGAAAGTACCTGGTGCCTGGAAATAGCTGGTTATATTTCTTGCAGCGGGAGAACTCGCGATCTTCGAGTGAGTACTGGTTTTGAGTACTTCACTACATCATTTAGTCCACCATGAGAAATAATAAACTCTTTTTTACACAGTCTACAGTAAGCTTTATACTCATTCGACTTCGCAATACATAGTCAATTATAATCATCCTCCCAATTTGTACTGTATTTCGTTAGGCGATGTTTTACTAGTTTGACTTTCTTCTTGGGTGTGATGTTTTCCGGCTCCGAACAATCTGAAACAACACTATCGGCTTCTTAATTCATCTTTAAACGATTCTAATATTTATAGTTTAATTAACTCCAACATTTTAAGAAATAAACGGAAGAAAAACTTACTTTTGTTTGTTTAATGTAATTAAATTATGCAACTCACTGCTCAGTGCTTACGCATTCAAACAAAACTAATAAAGAAATGCAATATTGAGGTACCTTTGTATTCTTTCGTACGTAATCGCGCGTGATCGCGAAATAGATAGAAACCAACAAATTATTGATTAATAGCGAAGGAGCTAAAGAGAAAGAGAAGAAATGTCGCACCCTCGCGCGCGCTTGCTACTTAGAGTAATCCCCGAAAAGCGGAACTGAGCCTGTCCCGCGCGGGACATTTAATTTTGGGCTAAAAATCGGGACATCTGGCAACACTGTTAAGGTGGTACACGTGCCTGTGATGTTTTAGGAAAATTGCGATACGGACTATTACGGAATTTTCCTCCAAGTTTCGTGACAAGGAAGAGGAAGGGCGTGCGGATAAATGTGTTAGAATTAGTCACGGTCAGTGGATAGTTATACATATTTTGTATATTTATAGGGCCCTCACATATGTATATAAACGGTTCTTAATCAGTCAGTCGGTACGTTTATAACGTCACCCAAACTTACCAAACTAATACTCTAGTGAAGTGTTTATACTATCAAGTGAAACCCATATTTAGAAACTTGTATTTTATATCTTAGTTTATGCTGTAAATCACTAGTATCAAATTAATAAACAATAATATAATTTATTTCTGTAATGTTGATACGAAAAAAAAAATCAGCAGAAAAATCACATAGTTGCATATATTGCTAGTATTTCGTAATTTTTTTTAAATACACCACATTCTTGTTTCGTTCTTCAACAGATCGCAAAGTGCATTTCACGCCATATTTAGAAACGAACACCGCAAAAGAAACCTAACATTTGACGCGATTCTTGAATTACAAACCTCGGCTTCGAGATACTGCGAAACCTCACTATCGCAGTGTTTATACCGCACACAAACTCTAATTTCCGAAACCCAGGTTACAGAAACTCTGGTTTCAGCTGACGGTATAAACGTACTGGGTGATGATTGAGTCTAAAAATAACAGCTTTTGTAACTGTCTGCATTGCAAGAATACCATAAGACTGATACAGAAACATTCTTTGTCTGTGAACAGTTCAATAGCAGTACATGCAAGAAAAACAGAATATCTTCGCTCTCTATTAGTACCTATTCAACTCTAATGAAAACATTACTAAACTAATGTCACATTTACACCTGCTTCATTAACCTCGTATAATATTCATGTAGTATTTATTTATTTCATGGGTAGTTGCAGTTAATATTTTTGACACATAAGTTTTTACAAAAAAATTTATCGACTAAGTTTAAGACTGTGTCCGACATTTAAACTAAGAAGAAACGTATCACTAACAACAATAAAGTTTTCAGCTATGTAATTCCTTATTTTTGACCACACTATGGGCTCAGCTCAGCTGTAATACATTTCAATACTTCAAGTTTTTTAGAATCCAGATTATTAAAAAAATGTATTGATATTAACGTGAAAATAGTTCATTCTTTTACAAAATACTAAAATGAAATGCACATGTGTTAATGTAATTTGCTGTAGATAAGTTTATTTAATTTGGAAATGTGCTTTTGTTTTCATCACGAGAAAAGGGAGCACTTAAAAATTACACTTTCACAACAAAGTTCGTGAATAAAACTTGCAGAAGTATTATGTGTNAGGGAGCACTTAAAAATTACACTTTCACAACAAAGTTCGTGAATAAAACTTGCAGAAGTATTATGTGTAAAATGTGTACGTTCACATTTTACTTATTTGTATTAGGTTATATGAAATGTAGAGTGGGCACGCACTTTGTCAAATGTGTTTTAATGTATTAATAATTTAAGCTGATCTTAATAGTTGCAATGTAGCTTAACTGGAAAAATGTATGTATANGAAATGTAGAGTGGGCACGCACTTTGTCAAATGTGTTTTAATGTATTAATAATTTAAGCTGATCTTAATAGTTGCAATGTAGCTTAACTGGAAAAATGTATGTATACAATTAGCTAAATTAAAAGTAAAATATCAACTTTTGCTAGATATGCGGTTATAATTCATTTAATTTTTATTAGCAGCTCCAAGGATTCTGTAGTATTCACAAATTAATAAAGCTGCTAAGGTACTCACAGTCGTAGTATTTAGTAGAATTTTCATAGTAGCAAATAAATAGGTTGGGTTTTTTTTATCGGTTAGACCTAATAAAACTATGTA
>NQII01017087.1:0-10017 GCA_002778355.1 Clitarchus hookeri
GTGTAACAACAGATTCGTCCACGCGCACGCGCATGCCCACGGAAGGACTTGGACAGACTGCCCAATGACGTCACCTGCTTCTAATATTCCCATTGTATTTCCCTACTACCTTCCATTACATTATGACCAGTAGTTCCATATTTATGAGCGAATATCGTGGTCCGTGAGCGTGTGAAGCATCCTGCATGTTCACGCGCGGGAAATTCTCTTGGCAAAGCGTTACAGGAAGCCATCTTAGATTATAGTGATCATGGCCATCGCTTATAAATTTAAAATCCTATTATACTTAACATCTATAACATTTTGTGAAATTCCTCTTATATTTTGAAAACCAGGGTCTAACTTAAGACCCTGAAGGACCCAGCCAAATGCACTTTTTTTAAATTTAAAAATTTAAAAATTCCACTGTTTGAAATAATTTAAAACTGAAATATTCATAAAATATCAACCCTATACAGGTTACTAATTTTATATATACGTCATGTCATGTCCACCCTACGTGTATGGGTTTCATCTTAATATTCTTTGAAAATAAAGCAAACTTCACTCTCGTATGGAAAATCCTAATATAAAATATAAGAACTATTTTAAAAACAGCATAACTATTGAACCGTCATAAATTATACCATTAAAATTTTACTTATAATAATTTTAATTATTTAGAGCTTACTGCCTTTGATATGTTATTAGCCATCTGACTCACAGAGGACACAAATTCTAACCGTGAACCCACGATGAAGGCAGGAAGATTCCTCCCAGCTTATTGATTACCAAAAGCATTAGCAAATCATCGATGTACGTCTCCTACCTTCGCAGCTTTGACAATTTCAGTGATTACCATTTACGTCAATGCCGTACGAAACATCATTCATTACCTTTTAGAATTGACGATTTCTCAACATACTGCAAAAAATTTCAGCTGAGATGTGTGAATGCTAAAAATTCAATCCATAATAGAGTTCTGATAGGAGTATTACGTTTTAATCACACCATAATACATGGATAGCTTTGTGAAGATCATGTGATTTGAAATGTACTGTTGTATTGTAGAACATATTTATTTATAAATTTAGAACATAGTAACTTAAGAGTGTTTTGTAGAAGAAAATTGTATTTTGTTTGGTTATTGTTTTCGCCTTAATATAAACAGTATGTTCAAAATAAACAGTATACTGAATTTCATGTTAAAGACAAGCATTACCATATGAAATTTGACATGTCTACTATTTACATGAGTAGATTGATTATGCCGATCAAAGAATAACAGTTGGAGGCTGTGGCTCCTTGGCTTGACTGCTATCTTGAATGACACCACAACCACCATCTTGAATAATGCTACACCCGCCATTTCGTTTCCAACCGCCACCTTGTTTACATTGGCCATCTTTTTTCCATTAGCCATCTTGTTTCTGTCCGCCATCTTGTTTTCAGATGTTATTTTGTTTCCGCTTGCAATTTTGTTTATGCCTGCCATTTTGTTTACGCCCACCATTTTATTTTTGCCCGCCATTTTGTTTTTGCTAGCCATCTTTTTTCACCCCAACAGCAATAAATATCATTACAGGGATTTGTGGTGCCTTCTAGCAGACGACTTGCGAACTACAGCAGATGCCTACCAAGATGATGGACTGCACCGACCAACATGGCTGCTGGCCCCACCTGCCAAGAGGGCGGATGGCAGAAACAAGAAGGCTGGCGAAAACAAAACAGCATCCATATTCAAAATGGCGGACGGAACAATGTTGGCCGACGGAAACAAGATGGCGGACGGAAACAATTAGGTAAAAAAACAAGATGGCGACGGAAACAATTTGGTAAAAAACAGGATGGCGGAAGGAAACAATTTAGTAAAAATTAAGATGGCGGATGAAAACTAGATGGCGGCTGTGGCGTTATCCAAGATGGTGGCTGTGATGTAATCTAATTAGGCAGCAAAGCTAAGAAGGCACAGCCTCCAGCCCTTGTTCTCGGATCGGCATAATCTACTTACATGAACAGGTAGAAACGTTTAAAGAGCCGTAGGTTCTGTAGACAGGAATGTTTGTCATTTATGTTGGTAATTTATAATAGTGTTCACATAATTAATGTTATCCCATAGTTGTTTTCGCAAAGAACCGATTCCATAGACTTCGCAGGTTTGCCAAATTATTTCTAGAGGTTTTGGGCACTGTTATTTGAATTGTCTAAACTACACAATACAATTATTCGACGATGGCAATTCTACCTACTAGAGAATGTCCTTATTATTAGCTATAATTTTTTGTAACGACATTAACTAATGTTGGTTGGCGTTAATGTTATACTTACAGGCTTTGAATTTGGCCAACTTTAAACGCGATGGGATTAAGCGTTATGCATAGCTGTGATGTTTAACAGTTGTAGCCACACCTATCATTCAGCGTGTATCCTGTAATGCTTTACGGTAACGCCAAGTAGACGGGACTTCAGAAATAGCGGAAATAATTGCTTGCCTAATTATTCGAAATTTATTTAATATAACAGTAATAGACTTGCCTTTATTTAGTCCACCACGTGAAATCCTGCTGGGCTGTCCACAAATCGAATATGCGCCAATTTGAGAAAGGGTTGCACGTCTGTCACGTTTAATGATTCTCGTCAGTTGTCGTTTGTCCCTTTCTTTCGTAATCTTTTTCCGGCCGCAGCGATGTCGAAGATGCGATGTTTTACCGGATTCCCGATATTCGCGGTACACTTGTGAAATGGTCGTACGCGAACATCCAATTGTTATCGCTACGTTGGAGATGCTATGTCCCATCTGTCGTGCTCCGACTATAACACCACGTTCAAACTCGCTTAAATCTTGATAACCTGCCATTG
This sequence comes from Clitarchus hookeri, assembly GCA_002778355.1. Lineage (NCBI taxonomy): Eukaryota > Metazoa > Arthropoda > Insecta > Phasmatodea > Phasmatidae > Clitarchus > Clitarchus hookeri. The sequence continues at coordinate 2,839 of NQII01017087.1, forward strand.
TACCAGCAGTAACCGATCTAGCTGCCGACCGCATCGCGTTACCCAGATTGGTTCCGTACCTGTTATTTGCATACGCACGCCTATACCAGCTTTTTTTTTGCTCTTAATTGAAAATTACTTTTAATTTGTATAAGTTAGGTGTCGTGCTCTTTGCTTACTTAAATCCAGTGAAGATTTTTTTTTAATATTGTCCTTATCTCAAATGTGATTATCATGTGCTGTTCTGAGTGAATGTCTAGCATGTAGCCAAATAATTCTCGAATTTTCTCATAAAATTTAAGTTTGCGTTTTTTCTTATACTGTTAAAATGTATTATACTAACGTCGCTACAGTATTATAAAAATTTAATACGAACAATTAAATTTATTTTTAAACGTATTTACGCAACATGCTTATTGACATCTACAGAATAAGACTTGGAACAAAAGAGTAATACATCTAGGCAGTTTTTAATTGGTTGAAAGTTAAACGTGGGAAACTGCTTCAGAGAAGTTACTGAAAAATGTTATGGCACTTAAAAAAATTTAAGAAGTAAAGTGTTTTAATTAGCTAGGGAACATAAAGCTAATGGTTTTACTTCATTATAACATCAGGAAAATCGAATAAATCTCTCATAGTTTACGCAACCGGTTTCATATTTCAATAACATACAAACAAAGTAATATTTTATACCTTTGAATACTCCGCGGTAGTAATATTACCGTAGATATAAATATTAGGGATGACTCAAATTACAGTAATTAGATTCTCGTGATTATATCTCCAATTTTAAATAGTTGGTAGTGCTCAACAGTTTCGTGGCATTGTCAAATTACGTAACATGTTATTAATCACAATTAAAAATTATGTAAAAAAAAATTATTTTTTTTTCGATAACACAAGAATATTTTAGCTTACTACCTTGTCGTGCTTAAATTTCTTTGTTTAAAAAAAATCACAATTAATTACAGGAAATTGTGTACAAAGCGATCTGCAATTAAATATCTTGCGTGTTATGATGTTTTATTACGATTATTATTGTGTTGAACTCTGGTATTGCTTTCATAGCGTAGATGGTTCTATTTGAATCAGATAATTGTTGGGCAGAATTGTGTACTGTGGGATTACGCTCGGTTGTTTTGTTACGTAATAATTTAGACGCGTTGAAATGATGTGCTACTGGTAGAAAAGTGTGTCAATTATAATGTCAGTAATTATATTCATACTGGCCCGTCATTGTTACAGGACAACACACATGTATTTCAAGTAGCCCGTTGGGTATCTCTGATAATTTCGCGTGCGCTGCGTTTGTTTAGATTCGCCGCCAATAATAACCATGTATTAATTGCGCAACTTCCAGCTGACCATCTGCCGTTTTCCTGTACTGGCATTTTTTATTTATTTTGGTGTTACATTTTTTTGTAATAGGAATTCAACAACGCCACTTTTTATATTATATACATTCACACATGCATACACGTCTAGGAATGAAGAAATATCAGTGATAAAGTTTTGGGATATGATTGACAATAAATTAACAAACCTTTTTTTTTTCGTGGAACCTTTTTGATGTTATTTTTAGGTCAACAAGAATACATCTAAATGCGAACGGGAAATTAAATGTAGCAACGCCTGCATTTCTACGGATTTGGAATATAATGCAAACATAGTTCGGAAGCCATTCTAAACTGTAAAAAAAGATAATATTTGCAAAATACATTATTTTTAAGGATATTACGTTAACCTGTGAGCGTTGTGTAAGGCCTTGCACTGAAATGTGCCGCAACATTTTTATATTAAAATAAAAATTACATTCACGCCATGAATCCCTATAGTTAACACAGTGCCCAATTAAAGGTGTGCATGCCAGTTCAGTGCTTTGTCCATAGAGGCGATGGAGCACTTCATGTCTGTAAATGTTTGGCCCTTAAGGGTTCCACTTACCTGGAGTTATTCTGTGCATTCAAGGCCTCGAAACGCGTGAGCTTTAATATCGACTCTTGCTCATTTACCACTCGCCGCATCGCCTCTACGCGACATGCGCTCAACTAGCGTGCAGCCTTTCCGTAGGTGACTAGTCTGAACGTGACTTTAAGCGGTGTCCAAGTATTTTCATAGCACGCTACTAAACATAAAAGTGTGGTGCGTGTCTAAAGTCAAATGTAAAGTTTCAGTATATAGTTAGTTCGCGGTTTCTTCACACTTCTTGAATAAAACCTTTCTAAAATCACCCCACGTTCTAGTTGTCTCCTAATCATGCCATGTATAACAATCATTTTATAATTGTTTTAACATAAAAGTATTTTATTTTTGGTTAAATTGAAATTTCTTATATTCTATATGTAAATTACAGTATTTAATTTATAATTAATACGAATAAGAACAGAGAGAAAACAGATATGTTGGCAATTACTAGTAAGTGTAATTTTCTAGACTTAGTATATCTTTGCTTGCATGAGGTGGAGTAATACCTTGAAAGTCGAACTTCAGCAGGGTTTCAGAAAGGTTGGAAGTAACCATGAATGAAATAGAGGAAATTTAGCAGCTAAAACTAATTCTGAAAACACATAATTTTTCAATTTTTCACGCCGTGTTAAATAACCACTGAAGTTGAAATGAGCATTGATGCGCCAGCCAGGTGGAGCCACTAACACACTCGCGTTTCTGTGCTTCAAATAATTTTTGCAGACGCCGCGTGCAGACATGCGTGCGTTTGCGCGAGCGATATGAGCGTTTCAGCGATCACGCCCGTTACGTTACTTGTTCGTTCTGCCCATAGATGTGACTAGGGCTAGGAAAATTCGTCACGGAAAAAAACTAATTCCAGTTCAAGTTTCTCTAATGTCAAAAGCAACTAATTCCAGTTCAAGTTCCTCTAATGAGAAAGGAACTAATTCCAGTTCAAGTTTCTCTGATGTCAAAAGGAACTAATTCTAGTTCACGTTCCTCTAATGTCAAAAGGAACTAATTCTAGTTTAAGTTATTCTAATGCCAAAGGAACTAATTCCAGTTCAAGTTAATGTAATGTCGAAAGTAACTAATTCCAGTTTATGTTCCTTCTTTCAGAAAAAGGAACTGGTTCCATTTCAAGTTCGTAGAAAGGAACTTCAAAAGTTACTTATATATTTCACTCGTATTTCCTATTGGTATATTTGTCATATTAAATGCTGTATAGGATTTCGAACTGTACTTACAGTGAAGCCAATGTTAGTCCTTATAACAAAATTATAACAAATAATTTCTTCGTTATAACTGCACTCATACTAGACCTGCATTTGTTAAGTTTTACATAAATACAATTTTTTATTAAAACTACACAGGTAAAGTGTCGTTCATACTATTTCAGACTTAATGTAGGGCACTGGAAAGCTAAAGCTACCAGACAATTTACTAGGTAATTATCAGTAAGTTAATAACAATATGACGATATATAAATAAATTGTATAACACTAAATCAGAATTGACAGCATTTAATAATATTCTCATACAACGTTGCTGTTTCAAAAATACAATTACTGAGTGAATATATACAGGTTCCATTTACACCTAATTAACAAAATATTAATATAAAAATTTAACTTGTACCATTTGGTACACAACTTACGCTTTTTGTTGAGATTTCATTTACAGCATACGTATCTTAAAACAATTACTTTGAGATCACGGAAATTGATTAAAATAAAACGGGAATGGAGGACAGTCATTCAGATCCGTCAAACCATCAAATCCGATAATAGATCTTAGAAATGACTATAAAACTAGATACGGTGGGATGCAGTCAACGTGACCCTCCAAAGCACCTACCGTTAAAAATTGATAACCATAAAAACAAGACAACACATTTAAATCGAATACCCTAANTGACCCTCCAAAGCACCTACCGTTAAAAATTGATAACCATAAAAACAAGACAACACATTTAAATCGAATACCCTAACAAGTGAGTCGTGGAAACGGAAGCTTTAAAATTATTCAACTTGGGCGGCGAACCAGGGACAATCACGACACTTTGAAACAAGAGGAACAGCAGACGCAAAACCATATTTAAAGCCAAGCGTAATTTATAAGGGCAGTCAGAAACCAAATTTAGTAATGGTAAGCAGTTTATGTACACCCAAGCAACTACACACACGTGCCACACAATATTACAAAACCGTTAAAGCTCTACAGCAAACACACTAGTGTTTTCCACGGATCACCGCAGCTTTCCCCATCCCTCTGAAGAACGACTAGGTGTTGTGGTCGATTGAGATCAGCTTAGCATAATTCTTGTAGAAGTGCACCGCAACCAAGCGAAGCGAAGTGCAGGACGGCCCAGGACAGAAGAGTGGCGTAACTTGGCCGCTCAAGGCCTTGAATAAAAAAAACTGCCGCCAATCACAGAATAAGCCGCACACGTAGGGGAAGGGGAAAAGGAGGAGAGGGAATCCAAGGAGAACGAAGGAAGGAACTCCGAGCGCGAGCAAGAAGAAGGCCACTCACAGCAGATGTAGAGTGCGCTCACAATAGTAACGGAGACGGCGCAATCCCACTCCAAAACCTGTGCCCTGGAAACAAGTCTCTCTTCCTAAGTTCACGTCGATAACTAACACAGAAGATACAAAGATGAAGATACTCAAACTCAGAACGTAGACTTCAAACAGTAGAATAGGGTGTCCACAGACAGTTCGTAGATTCGTAGAAAACGTAACGAATGATTCAATGTTCAGTAGCATCAATTCAAGCATAGGAGCAACCATCTCCATCATTAAAGTTGGTCTCCGGAGACGGTGGGCAAGCCGAGAGCTAGCCAGACATCTCTGCGCCTTGAGATCTGTAGTCTCGGGCACTGCAAATTGCTACGCAGAGCTGCCGTGAGGAGTTGCGGCAGACGAAACCTACAGGGGCACTTTCTCCTTATCCAGCAGTCTCGCACGGCACCCAGGCAGTCGGCATCACTGAAGCGATGCGAACTAAGCGCGGCTCGGTCGGAGGGTGGGAACAAAACATTAAAAGGGGATTATAAAAGGGGAAAACAAGAAAACCAAGGGAACCAGGGTAAGAGTATGCACGTGCGTTAACGAAAATGCATACAAACATTACAGCTGAGTCATAAAATATATAAACAATAAGTAATCAATTATAAAGCACAAAGGCATTTAACTGAGACTAATGATCTTTACGAAAAGAGAGACTAGAGCTGGACAAAATCAGACTTACAGTAGTAGGGCCAAGAAACTTATGGATTTTAAATGGCCCACAAAATTTTGGAATTAGCTCCCCCGTCACATCCTTCCCTAAGTCTGCTAAAACATAGTTCTTACACAGGAACAGATCCCCTTCTTTGTACGTTACTGGCAATCTATTCTGGTCCATTATGGCAATAACCTGCTGCTTCACAGCATCGAGCCTGGGATGGACCTCCTCCAGCAAGCGACCATGGTCAGCATCACCAAGGGGAGATGGAAGCGGAGGTATGTTCTAAATATTTAACAGGCGATGACCAAGGTGACGACCAAGGAGAGAGAGAAGGAGGAAATCCCGTGGAATCATGGAGTGCAATGTCAAACCCTAAGTTAGTGAAATCTAGGTCCTTATTCCACTTTATATGATCCTGATTGTAGAAAATCTTTAAACAGGCTTTCACATTATTATTGAACCTTCCCACCTGGTTCCCTTTTGGATAATATGGACTGGAGGTGAAATGCTTAACTGCCCAGCAAAAACACATATTCTTAAAAGCGTTAGATGTGAAATATTCAGCATTATCTGTTATTATTTCCACAGAAGATCTATAAGCCTTCCAAACCTGCTCCCTGAGAGCTATAACAATATTAGAAGCCTTCATGTTACGGAGCGGTAACAAAATTACAAACTTGGTGAAAGTGTCTAACAAAATCAAAATCCATACATTACCTTTCTTAGATCGTATAAATGATCCAAAAACATTTAAATGGACAACACTCCACCGACTGGCCCACAGTCGCTTGCTGTGCCTGTTTGCATTTTAGACACAGTTCACAAGATCTTACAAATTCAGAAACACTGCTCTTTAAAGTCGGCCAAGCAAACTGAACAGCTATCTTTATTGAAGGTTTCACGCACACACAAATTCTCGCAAAAAAAAAAACGAATTATTGAAATACGAAAGCATTATATGCCTTAATTACTCAGGAACCACAATTTTACGTGCACGGCCATTTTTACCAGCAAAATAAAATATACCATTTACTTCTACATAGGGAAGCACTTATCCCGCATTCAGGTCCGTTTTTCACCTGAGTACATAACATATCGCTCGTCTGAGCCTGGCGCAACTTAGCGAAAGATTCGGGAAAGCCCTTTATAAAATTTTAAGATGGTTTGGTATCACGATCATTTTCCACCTCAAAGTTTACTGGATCGTACATCTTCGAAAGAAAATCGGCTACCTGGTTGTCGGAGCCACGAACGTGAAATACCTTGAAACGGAAAGGCGATAAACGCAAAACCAGTCTACCTAATTTTCCGAACTACTGTGGATGGTTAAAGACCCAACTGAGCGCATGAAAATCAGTATAGAGATCGAACTCATCATGCTCTGAATAGGAAGCGAACTTTTCCAACCCATAAGTACAAGCCAATGTTTCCTTTTAGTAAATTCCTAATTTACGTACCGATTCTGATAGAAACACGTCAAGCTTCCACAACAGACTGATTTATTTGTTCCTTTTTAGCACATACATAGTTACAGTTCAATATAGATGGCGCCACTAGACGTATTTATTTTGATACCAACTACGGAATACCAAGACCCCCACTTATCGAAATAAGCAAGTTATTTGGATAACATAGGCACAATACCTATCTTGTTCATAAATTTATAATGTTTTAATAAACATACCCCCTTTGTCAGCAGGTCAGCAGGCATTTCCCCAGTGGGAATATATTTAATTTTAACAAATTTATTTCTAACAACATCTCTTATATAGTGAAATCTTACATCTATATGTTTGGATCTATTATGACACTGGTGATTTGTGGCCAGTTTCAATGCACTTTGATTGTCACAATGCAAAGGAATTACACAATGACTATCAGTAAGTTCATACAATAACTTTCTTAAATATACAGCTTCTCTTGATGCTTCTGAGAGAGCAGTGTACTCTGCCTCAGTACTGGACAGTGATACTGTTTGTTGCTTCCTACTCTGCCACGAAACAGCTGATCCTGACATAATAA
>NQII01017088.1:0-14610 GCA_002778355.1 Clitarchus hookeri
TGTTTACCCGCTTCGCTACCGCAGTAGGGATGGTCTCTACAGGTTCCTGGCTGAGACGAGAAAACAATAAATTACGCACTCCGTTTATCACCCTCCCCCACCCCTCAACCCTTTTCAGTGTTGTCAAGACACATCTTACGGCGCTTTACCTAGTATTTTCTTATCTCAGCGATACAATTTACAGATTGGTCCTTCATGTCCAGTGGACACTTGGGAAGCAGCTCACAAAATAACCAGATCATATGTATGTATGTACTTCACGCAGGATTTCAATTCTGAACCTTGTATGCTTTAGCGAGCTCGGCCTCTGAGTTCNCGGCCTCTGAGTTCACTGTGTAAGTTGAACGTACGACTACATTTAACGTAATTAGTTTTTATCCACGATGGGAACTGGGAATGCAACAGCACAAGTTTCTTACATTTTCAAATATATTTATTCGAAAATTATCGTACAGCTTCTTTTTTAACGTTTCTTTGAAAGATTGGACCTGCTTACCTACGAACACATAACTTTTGGTATTGGCAATTTGAATTACACACACCCTCGATTTAACTGTTTATTTTATTCGTATGTGTAAATATACTTCGGAGAAAAATAAGAACCATGCAAACTTTGTGTCAAAGACAGGGTACAGTTCTTAAAAAAACACAATATTGCCTTATTTGTGGTGGTTTTGGAACGGGTGTCTCAGCAAACTATGTTACTCACATCAAAACATTTAAGGAAATAATCGATGCATATGGGAATTTAAACAGCAAAATATTCCTAGCGTTTTTTTTCTTCTTAATCCCTCAGGAGATTTCACTCACACACACAGTGAAACATTGATATATTTGGTATCTAGAAAAGGCGTACAAAACGAAGCATTCTGTTATCTCCAACCCACATTTTTGCAGTAGGCCTACTGAAAGAAATATCTTACGTAAGCGTAGATATGCTGGCAATATTAAGTGTCATGGTGTGACACTAGAGATCACTCCAAAGACACCTACATTCAGCGGTCATCTATTTNTGCTGGCAATATTAAGTGTCATGGTGTGACACTAGAGATCACTCCAAAGACACCTACATTCAGCGGTCATCTATTTATCAGCTGTTGCCTGTGAACAGAAGTTATTATCATGTCTTCCTCGACCAGTCGCCGTCTACCTATAGACTAGCGGANATCAGCTGTTGCCTGTGAACAGAAGTTATTATCATGTCTTCCTCGACCATTCGCCGTCTACCTATAGACTAGCGGAGGAATGTGGTACATTGAACGACGACCAGTCGTTAGTAGCAGGTAAATTTCGCTTATCTAGCCCTGCAGGCTAAATTTTACAACATTCTGCCCCACCAATCCTACAGATCCTCAGCTTTTCGCTCAACGATTTGCACGATCTGCTTCCGCTACGAGTTATTTCAGCCATTTAAGCTTATAATAGGCAAGAATAAAAAAGAAATCACGAAAAAAGTTAATTTTTTGTTGTGACGTTTGCAATGGCCGCTTGAAGAAAATTCTTAATGTCCCCATTGATCTAAATTGAGTTAGTGCAACCATATTAGAAAAATGGCGCCCAAAATAATATTTTTTTTTGTGAATAACTCGTTAACAGTGGATCGTGGAACAAAATATTTTTACATAAAATTAATTTAATTACAGTTTTCTACAAAATAATTTCTAAGTACATTCTTTGTCCGGCACATAATTTCGGCGCTATAACGGAAAACATATTTCACAATAACACCAAAATCTCCTCAGTGCTTCNCTTTGTCCGGCACATAATTTCGGCGCTATAACGGAAAACATATTTCACAATAACACCAAAATCTCCTCAGTGCTTCCTTAAACAAGCTAATTTTCTTCGCGCTCTTTAAATATAAAGCAATTTTTGTTCTGAACTTACCGAGATTCTACAATATTGATAAGATTTGAATGTCACTGTATCCCACCTGCCGAGCCCTTCCCCCTTTGTCAGCTGTTGTATCAAGAAGCTTTCTATGCAACCATATTTTATCTCCCGGTTCAAATTTTAATTTCCTTACGGAAGTACAATACAGGACTATAATGCAGACTTATACCAGCAGTTTGATTAGCAACAGCTTTGTGTACAGGAATAGTCTTCAACATATAATATCACGGGGATCTTAAGCAGACAGTTCAGTAAATAATGGATTAGGTGTATTGTAAATTTTGCGGAAGAAAAAAAACTCCAAAACACCACTACCAAGTTTAGCGGTCATACCTTGAAGTCCAAAACGAAACATGAACGATAACAGTATTTAACTCTCTTCAACACTTACAGCTTTCCGACAGAAAGTATCATCGTCCTAAGGCTACATCGTAATTAGCACTAACAATATTACGATACATCCTGCCAGGATAATAACTGCCTCTTGAAAATTTATAATTATACATTTCGGATTGCAGATTCTCCTAACATAACATAACCGCTTCGCGTCCGTGATGGGCGAGTCACTGTTTTTTGAGCAACACTAACAAAATAATTTCTCTTCGTCCTTATAACCGCACCTTGAAACAAGTAACTACATTACAACCACAATACACCGCAAGAGTGTATTGTTCCTAAACACCACCTAACAGGTGGTGATGTTCACTGTCAAATGCCGCATTACCATCGAAACATGGGCTTGCTTCTGGGTGAAACACATGTTGGGAGTTAGGCGAACGAAGACGTATTGAGTATACACCCATTTCTCCAGATTTGCGATTTTAAATTTTTATCCCTGAAGAAATCTGAAGAACACAGTGTACGTCACAAAGCCATGGATACTGGATGTCGTGAGAGACGTGATTGCGACCACTTGTGAATCCACTCGTATGGAAACCGTAGCTAATGTTCGTTGTTATGCTCTGCAGAGTTGCAGACGATGTCTTCCTGCTGATGGAGGACATTTTGAACATTCGCACACACTCAACGGTGTCCTTATAGCATCACGTAATAGCAGTCCAATCAGACTGGCTTTAATAGTTTCTGTGTTATTCCCGTTCAAAGAGTGTAGACATGAATTTGGGACATACGGTATAAGTTAGTTTCAGACAATAGAGTTCTGAAAATTATACAGTATTTATGTAATGTCAAATTTGTTGCAGCATCTGATAGCTGCAACTCATCTTTCCCAGAGTGTACTGGTTTCATTTTTCAGGTGTGGAAGGGTACCAAATTTGTAAAATATCTGACCCATTGTATTATTCTTTTGCAAAAGGATCTTTGAATTGAATACTTCACCGTTAAACTTAAGTTATTTCATACCGAAGCCAACAGCTACAGAAATACATTATCTGATTCATATCTTGGTAATACTGAATATACTGTGCATTACAACCAAAAATATTAGAGCTCCAAAAGAAAAAAAAATTGAACCCAGGGCTTGAAGAGGAAGATCTGTTTAATCTAGTCAGAGGAAATATAACATGGTTATATTGACCGGAAACTTGTTTTGCTATGCATTACCCTTCATTGCAATGCGAAGATAATACATTTTGAGACTGTTAACATTATTCCGTTCGTTTTTTTTCGTGAGAATGGAGTTTTAACCGGAGTATTAGGTCTATGATATTATGTTGTAAAATGCGCATCACCACGTGGGTACTTGTAAACTTAAAGCACCACGTCCGCACTTACGTATGATAATTTGAATACTTCTGGGTTGTGCTTTCAGGCATCTCAACGTGCACAATACACTGAGGAAATGTAAGCGACGAAAACGCTTTGTGTATGGAATTAATATCGTTTGGGGTAACCTATGGAAGGATTTCGCCGACAGATATTTAAGGTTTGTGCAGTAGCTGTTATCCTTTACAGAACTTACCAACTTTCCTTAAATTCCTCACGGTTCATAACCAAGAAAGCAAAGCTAGAAAAAATAATATAAACATATATTTTATTTGAATTACAATGGCGGGCCACAGTCACGGATTATTTTTGGCAAAGGGAGAAGAAACCTCTATAAACATAATCTGTATTTATAGTGCTCAAGCAAACAAGTTCAATTGAATAATATTTATGTTTTTTTATAAATTGGATTGAACGTAAGAGTGTCGTAAAACATGATGGAGAGAAAACACTATCGTAAACTTTCACCCAAAATTACCTGACTACTGGTAGAAGAAATTTCAAAGACATCTGTGACCTGATTAATAACACAAACATATTCTAAAAACTAAGTTAGGCAAGCTCTCAGAATAAAATTATGTTTTATCGTAGTTAATATCTGTGACAATCGCTCGGAATTAAATTGTTTATTTGTTACTAAGGTGCAAACTTTATGAAAAGTAAAAAATTTGTATTACTGGTATTACTGCATGGAAGACTTTTGAACAAAAGATCAACAAAATGACTTACTTCTTCGCCATTAAATAATTATCTACAGGTTCAGTGACTCATATCATGTACTGTTGGCACAGCAATGAATTGTAAATTATGCAATAAAAATCTCCGATAAATTATTAGCAGAAGTTCACGTACCCGACAAAAATATTATAAAATGCTTAGATTTTGCTTTTTATTCAAAAGGAATGAAAGCATTCTATATTTAGCTTTTTATTTTAGATAAACATCGAATATAACGTTAAAATATTGTTGTATAACCAATATTTTACCTGTGTGTTTTTCTCATTTTTGTAACTACGTAAATAAGGACCGCGTAAAATAATAGTAAGTTCAACTTATTTTGTTATAAATAACAATTATTTCGATGAAATTATATTTAATATTTACAAATGAAATTTCATCGAGATTGGTTTAGCGAGAGGTGGGTCGTTTGTGTTTCCTACTCACATTAAAATTGGCAACAATAAAAAACACTCATCAACACACAAAAGCAGGAAGGCGGTTTTATAATACAACATTTACAAAATAAGAATCGACAAAAATTCGCGGTGTAAAAAACCTTGTCTCGAGAGTAAACTGTAATATTGTACATATATGTTTCAAAAGGTGCAGTAGTATTTATATTGAAACAACAAAATATTCACTAACGAAATTAAATAAAAATAAAATATATTGTAACATTTTTATTTTATTTGTCAAGTTATTCCACGCACTCTTGTACCAATTATCTCTTTTCGCTTCGCTTCCAGCATTTCAGGTTATTGTGTATTCTGCAACAACGTAATGTTAATTTTGCAAATCACAGTGATTCGCTCTTACGTTTTCAGACTGGCAATTACGTGGAAACTAGGGCAGAAGTACATTTGTTGAATGAATGCTTCAACGTTATTACTGAAACAAATTTTGGAAACAGTATTGTTAACATTAGTAGATTTCGCATTGTGTTCAGATGCGGCAACCTGAAAGTTCTGTTTTACTGCAGATTTTTATTATTTCTTTAATTGTAGCAGCAAATAGATAAAAAAAAATTGCAGAAAAAATTAAATTTAGTGCAAGCACGTTTATTAATTTCATATTTGATATTTGAGTTTGGTTGTCATTTGGATAGCTGCAAACATGCATTATCTACAAAGTCATTGTATAATCACTTATCACGGCAGGCAAAGTGCACTTAACGCAGTGGAATCTCGTCTGGATAGGCACTGTTTACATTCTCTATCTTGTCCTCACACCGCCAAAAACATGTTATCGTACATAGAGTTCAAAAATAGATTATTTTAAAGCTACCGACGTTTATATGTATTCTTATCATGGCACTAAGTACGATGATTAACTCAAAATATGTACGACTAAGGCAATCCATTTTTTAAAATGTGAGAGACTAACAAAAATACTCCCACAAAATTAATTGTTTGTTTACATTACATTCATAATGCAAACCAACGATTTTTCAACTTAACCTGTACGTCGACAATGAATTGACTAGAGGAAGGACAAAGAGGTATTTCAAAATACCAAATAACAAACGTCCAAACTCTTGTACGAATTTCGATTGGAATCACTTTTAATTAAAAAAAGATAACTGAAGACGAGTTTTCCTTTGGGGGAAAGGGAAGGGCTATTTTGGTATGTTATAAATGCAACACTAGAATCTAAATTATAATCTCTTTATTACGACGGATTTTGGCTAATTCTCACTTGAGTTTTTATTGTCTCACAAATACTTCCATGATGATGAGTTTGATTGATTTCCTCATCAATATAAAAGCTTTTCGCAGCTGAAAGGAGCTCATTATTAAAATAACAAAACGCTTAATTTTATGTGGTTAAACAAATATACACAGTTTATGGAACGATATATTTTATTTTGAAGCATATTTTACTGACCCGTTAATGGGGTGTTGCCAAATGAAATTTATATTTTCTTAGATGAACAAGCTTACTTTTATACTTTTCCGATTTTTTTAGAACACAAGAAATACGTAAAAGTAACAAACACACATAAGAGTATTACTTTCTCGTGAATGATTACAAAATTTATAATTACGTGATTTTCACCAATACGGTGGATTTCATTTGTATGTGTGGAAGAAAATATTAGGAATTAAGAATGCCTCCCCGCCTTGAATACTTAATTTTCTCTATACATATCCAAAAATAAACTTGCCAGCGACAACACAAAATTGTGTAGTTGACAAGTACTTCCAAGCATACGGCACTCTAAACCCGAATCAGTGGTACTAATCAGTGCAGTAACACTCACTTTAAGTCAGTTGGAAATATACTGCCGACTTGCAAATCAAACCAATGAACTGGGAACAAGTGACTTATGGCAGTGGGATTCTCAGTATTCAGTGGGAATCGCAAATAAATCAGTGAAATTCAGCCATCATATTAGCACTGATTCTCAGGCGCTCAGTTTTCACTATTTTTACAAATTTGGCTCAGAGCTCACTATTTCAGATTAAGAGTCTTGTATACAATTGTATTAAACGAGATATACACTATAATTCTAGTATCTTTAAAGTATCGTTACATTTTTCCCCTGCTCAGTGTGATTGATTTTTAATGAGGCCAAGCAAATGGAACCAAAAATGCATGGAGTTGACACCAGGGAAGTTACATCTTTAGATAAGAAGGAAAAACCTTCCTAAATTTAAAAATAGAATAGTTAATTATGTTAGTAATGCGCATTTCTAATATAAACGTTTATGTATTTCCTAACTATTGCTTGGCCACGTGCAAACAAGTTTTTACTTTTACTGTATTAAATCTTTCTCTCAATGCACAAGTGTATCCAGCCACGTTGTCTGCGATTTGCCGGCTCGTCTCCTATCACGTGAAATCGCTTTCAGTGAGCGCAGGAGAGTCGATGTCAACAAGACCGAAAAAATCCCCCGCAGTCGCTAGGAGTTGAAACGTGCGAGAACTGGGAGACGCGGGGGCCGCTGCCGCTCGAGATGCTCCACAAACATTTTAGCTGATGGATGTTTCTATCTGTTTCCCCCCTCCCCCACGACACTTTAGCCTTTGACAGATAAGGAAGTGAGGCTCTTCCCGAGTCTTAGAAGTTTTGTTTCCTTCCGAGCGGAGGAGCGGCGAGTTCTATCTGCGGAAAGTATGGAGACGGTCTTGTTTATTTGGTGAGTTCTCTGTAGCTTGAGATCTGTGATCACGAACGAATTTTAAAAAAAACCTCAACTTCACGGCACCCAGCGATATATATAATATATATTATATGTATAATATGTTTTCAGCGAGGTGCGGCAAACTTCTCAAGGAATATATTTTTTCAAAAAAATGCAATGGATTGATTTTTTGGTTCACATTACTAACTCAGTTATTGCAGAGAGCATAATCCCTTTTCATTGCTGCTAGGAGACTATTGCTGATTTCGATAAGAAGTAAGCCCCATGTTTTTGTAAATTGTAAAAAAAGCAGATTTATTTGAAGTTAAATTTTTTTTGCATTCCAATGGCTAAATTATTGAAAGAAGAATATTTAATGTGAATTTAATGCAGGCGCCAGTATAATGGATATTACCTTTTAATAGGCATGATAATTCAAAACTTGAAGTTATAGAACTATGTAGTAATTAGATAAAATTTGTACACAATGAGGGGAAAAGTGTAATCTGCAAAAATATAAGTTTGGTCTTGAAAACGGTACTGGTGCAAGTATGTTAGATCTACTAATGAAATTACGTATTGCAATAGAAGTAAATGAAACTGATAAAAACACCGACACTGTTACCAGGTCAAACAATCAAATTACCAACGAATCGAAATCTTAAAAACTTTTGAACTCGGGAACCGATTGTCACCAAACTCATTACAATTACAATATACATATAGTAAAAAAACACCCGAAATCATACTTTACGACCATGACGAATACCATAAAATCTATTAAAATGTTCCTGAAATATGGCATAGCACATAAAATATTTAACCATATTTCGTGAACTGTTAGAATTATTCCCAATAAAATTTACTATATAATTTGTTCTATGGCAGAAAACGCCAGTTATTAACAATTTTACAATGCCAGGCCATTATTTCAAAAATAGTGGTCATATAATTGTTTTCGGTGTTAGCATGGCATATGCCTGCCTATATACCAAAGCGTTTGACAATATCAAACAATGCTGACAGTACCAACTGTGAGAATTATATTTACTAATTTGCTGAATGTTTTTACATGTATTCTATAAACAACTTTATCTGAAAAATTAATAATTATATCTCGGTAACCGATAAACCGATTAACGCTACAGTTAGATCACTGTTAATGAAATAAACTCCTAATTTTTTTTATTACATAAATAAATCCCTTTTTTTGTTTACGAAATTGAGGCCATAGGTTTTAAGTTAGCATACCGAGTTATCTGAAACACTTAAAATGTTTCATNAATTGAGGCCATAGGTTTTAAGTTAGCATACCGAGTTATCTGAAACACTTAAAATGTTTCATTCAATCTAGGTGTACATACCTGTAGCGAGCATTAAAAACGGCGATTCAAAGCCTCTGTCGTAGTGAATCAGTGAGTGAGTGGGTGAAGAGATTTTGGTGGCTCTTAACATCGAGGTCTTGAGAGTCGATGAGGGTGATTGGGGTGATTATGGAGCAGCGCCGGAAAAAAGGGCCGGCGGAAACGGCAGATCCCCGAGTAAACCCGCCGACCAACGGCATCATCCGGCACGATTCCCACATGCGTAAATCCGGGAGCGACCCCACCGGGAATCGAACCCGGGGAGGCAAGTAATCTAACCACTACACAACCACAGCCCCCTACTTATGTCGTAGGTCATTTTGTAAATATTGTTAAAATGAAAATTCAAAAGTTATGTCCTATCACTGGAACAATGCAAACGATTGTCGCCACAAATACTGTTCTGATCACGGCGCCATCCGATGTGCTCAGTATGTACATTTAAGTATATCAAGTCTTCATTTAGAATGACGGCCATAAATAACCCATGTTTTTCTGTTCTATCTTTTTATATTTTGACTTATGTCTGCAAAATGTGTAAGTTGGTTTCACTTAGGTGACTATTAAATACATTTTTTCGTAGCTTCGCAACAAATAATCATACTGTTACATGAAAGTCTGTGGTGCGTATCCGAGTTCTTCAGGGATGGAGGTCTGAATAGAAATAAACGAACAAAATTTGTTTTCTAATTTATTCACACAGCTATTATTTACAGCATTAAAGTATCTGTCTGCAATATTACTCATTTTATTTAACAGTGTGCGCAATATTTTATATATATTTCTACTCTAATAAACGTCCTTCATAAAGTCTCTGTTTTGTTACAGTCAACTCATACTCATCATTAACACGTGTTCAGTCTATCTGTTGCCATCATTTGTAATGTCTTTCACTTACGCATCTAGTCCAATAGTACAGCCTGCCAGCCGCACTCTCACTGCTTGATATTTCCCTTCCGCTGGTCACTTCTCTCGCTGATCGTTGTCTATCGCTCGGAACTCAGTCACTCATCCATTCGACAACCACTCCGGCTCGGAGGAGTCATACTTTTATATCGTTCGCCCTGACCATCTGGAATGTTCAACGCACCCCGAGTCACGCTGAGAGAACGAGGTCGGTAATCCAGAGCATTCTTCAGATAAACGCAGAAATCCTATCCGCCGAAGGTCAGGAGCGGTGAGCCGCCAAAGGGTTGTCGCGGCAGAATGCCTTCATAACTCAAAACGCTGGTTAAGATTATCGCTCGTCCGTCATTCGAAACATTCCACCGACTTCCGCCCCTCTATCATATCACTACTCTGTCCTCCTCTTCCACCCTCTCACGCAGGACGGGCCAAGGTCAGCGGCGCAGACCAGTGACATGTAACAATACCAATGCTAGTGTTACAGGCAGCTCATTGTAGGCTTTCTATCCGCGGCTTCGCCCCGTCTACACAAATCAGTTGCTAATTTGTAGACCACATTAGATGTTATGCCCTCAGGTGCTAGCATTATGAAGTTGCTAGGTGAGCTTATACTGAAGCAGGCCTTGCAGAGCCACCCGTGTGAGAAACAGGACGCCCTCAATTGTCTCCCTGCCCCCTTAAGCGACTGTCTCTGGACCTCATAGCAAAACAGATCTTGAGGGGGAATTGCAGTCTCTAAAATTCGAAAGCGTACTCTTTTGGAATGAGTGATATGAGCGGTACGGAAACTGATTCCTCCCAAGCACGTCAAATAGAGACTGCGGACTAGATTATACAATTATTTTTCAAAGCCTTCACTTGGAGCCTCGTGTTTATTTTGGCAGGTTAGAATTCGCAATAGCATTAATGAAGCCCCAACCGAGAGACGAAAGCTTGTGTGATGATAGGCCCTGAGGTAAGATGCTGTTGATGAACCTTTTTTGCCCGTTTTTTGGTAAGTAGCTGCTAGGTGAGAAAATAAAACATTTATGCCCTATTTTGGGAACCAATCAACTAATTCCGACCAAATCTTCCACATTAGGCCATGTAAAATTACATTTTTTAAGTGACCGAAATTATTGTTTTCAAAATTACGTCCGTGGAAATATTTCAGGTATCTGAATCCTGTCTACGAAATAAAACATTAGACTGATTACAACCAAAGTTGATGCTTGTAAACGTACCTCCGTTCTGCAGTTGGTTGCATGCCTATGTGTGCCATGACTTCTGGGTTCGACTCTCAGTTATGGAGCGTGTGTATTTGTACTTTTATCACTAGTGTCGAATATGTTTCTTGTGTTTATCTGTAATGAAATCTGTGTCAGGAAGACGTCAAGGTCTACCTTCTAATATCCTAAGAACTTCATTAAAACTATTTGCATCTATAGAAAGGAAAGTAGGATCGTTAATTATATTGGTAAGTTCTTGTTTGTATTATATTTAAAAGTTTTTATTACAAGTGCAGTGTCTGTAACTGGTAAATTTATATTAAATAAATATTTCCCTAATAGTAAGAGCATCGGTGGCTTAGATATTTGGAATTTCAGTGTGACGAATTATGGTTTCGAATCTCACGAAAGTTAACTATAAAAAAAAGGTTTGGTTGAATAAACAAAGTTAGATTGGCGCAACCAAATTTATTGTTTGTATGGTGGCAATGAAGTATTTTATTTTTGAAGTCATATTTTTTGTTTATTATTTAGTTGACTCTATCTGTAGCATTTGGTTTGTGCAACTTAATATATTTTTGTCTATCACTACATTAAAGATGTATGGTTTTTATCAACAAAGTAGAAGCCCGAGCGAGATCCGAACCCCGATCTTTCGCGCTCGAACAGCACTCTCAAGCAACTTCAACTGAAGAGACCATTGGTAAATATATTATTTTGAATACAAACAATTCAAAAACTAGACAACGTATGTAAATAAATATTTCAAGTTATACAGCTTTACATTTAGTTTCCTGTTGGACTTGTTTTTAGATGGTTTTTATACCATAATTAAGTATAAATAAACTCACTAAAAAAACACTGCTACAATCGTATTTGTTACAAACATTACAGACAAATTCTCAAGCGGTATTTTCGAACGAAGGCAATAAAATGGGTGACAAAGCAATTAAATGCAATTGAGTTTGTTGACTGTAATTTTCAATTTTGGCACAATACAGAGGTATTGTTTATTGGTATATTATGTTTAACGAACAAGATAATTTTTTTAAACATGATTTTTTCTGGCTGAAAAAAACTTTTTTTGTATAAATGTATATTCTCCAGTTAAAATAGTTAAAATTGCTCCAAATCGACTTTATCTTTCAGCAAACTTGTTATAACCCCATTGTTGTAATTTCTGAAAACCTAATGAGTATCGGAGTGACAGACACAAATAAATTGTGATTTACATCTCTTTGCAATGAAGCCAACTCCTGGATACAAATTATCTATTCATTTAACAAATTCGGTAATTAATAGGAACTGTAAAAATTTATGAACTATTATTTATCATTAACATTTTTCTTTGTGCAATCAACTTGTCAATTTAGCACTGTACGCATGTACGTGCGAGATATTTTTGTATGTCCAGGTATTGTTTGATATAACCGTCCCCTTTCCCCAAATTACTGACACAGAGAGAAGGTTTCGAATGGAAACTGATTATATAGTGCCCTCATTGACGTTTATAAGATTTAAATAATGATTTATCTCAGGTGTACCTACGCAANGGAAACTGATTATATAGTGCCCTCATTGACGTTTATAAGATTTAAATAATGATTTATCTCAGGTGTACCTACGCAATTGCAATTAGGTTGCGAAGACATGATTAAGTAACTGGAGCGAACAATGAGTATTACCGCTCCGGAGAGATTGGGCAACGTCTGCACCACACTGAGGTAGTTGGTTTCACGGCACTGTCTTCCTCCAACGTTCCGCCGAGAATCCCTTTCCCAAATACTCCTCGAGTAATCCCTTCGGCTTGGCACCCCAGGGAAATCCAGATCCCTCAAGGTTACGCCCCTGGTCGGTTGGACGCAAAATCCTACAGTTTTAAGGAAGGAAATTTTATTTTAAATCGCGTGAGAGAAATTATAAGAATAAGATTGCGTAAAGTATGCAAGTACCAGAGAAACAGTTGATCAAATACTGCGGAGAAAGTAATTAGTTTGTTTTGCTCACGCGCGTGGTCTACACGCGATGATGACTCCAGTTAGCAAAAGGCCTCTGATTAACATCCTTGCCAATTTGGGTCTTATACATTATGCATAGTAGTGAGAATATACTTTAATGTTCTCAGGTTTCGCTTCCTTACTAGGCGAATGAGATGTCTTAGACATTGTGGCCATCGACGAGCTTAAAATTCTGCGAGGAAAGTCGATTTTACAATTCTGAAACTCTAGAAACTGGTCGATTTTATGTCTTTAGCACAGGAAACACCATGTCTTTAAATCTAAGCGTCACAATTAAATATACACTGTGTGAAAAAAATTAATGAAATTGTCAAATCGTAGGCGGTTTTTGCTTTGCGGTTTTTTTTTGTGTTGGGAGGTGGGCTACCTATAATGAATGTCTTTGGATTATCTGTGAAATATATTTTATATAAAACTTATCTTAAAGTATTAAAAACTTTTTAATCTGTATACCATGAGACTAGCACTTAATATTTGAGAGTTTTTATAACCTTAAAAACNAAGTATTAAAAACTTTTTAATCTGTATACCATGAGACTAGCACTTAATATTTGAGAGTTTTTATAACCTTAAAAACCTCACAAGACATATAAACATAACTGTGACTGTATTACTACAGCAAAGAAACTATGAAACTATGAAACTATGAAACTATTTTACCAAAAATACTTAAAAATTGCTCGTTCACAGCTGGAATAAAACAAGTTTACGAGCACAGAGATCTTTAAAAAGTTTAATTTACGCGAAAATGATAAATTATGGTATGTGGAAATATTTGCAATGCATAGGTTGGTTCATCGACTTTTCTATTTAAATGTTTTAAAAAGACATTGTAAGTACAAGCAATAAAAAAAATTCCATAAACCACTAAAGAAAACATATTCGCAAAACATCTGAAATATCCTGATAAAAATTTTAAGAATTCAACGGCTAAGTGTATTAGCACATTTATAATGGTAGTTTTATTTATATGATGTCAGAAATGTGCACCAAGCTGTCTGAAAACCCACATTAGCTCATTTTCATCACAATATGTATCTTTTTTTTTCATCTCAATCATTTCCCCGTAAATGCACGTAAATTACAATTACCATATTTGAAAATGCAGCACGTAGTGTGTGCGTGCGTTCGAGTGTGTTTTAATATGCGCGTAAATAACACATGCACACGAGCATGTATTGAATAGTATACGTGATGTTATGCTTTAATCTATAACAGTTCTGTATCTCACAATGCCGCTGAGCAAAATAAAAACTGATTTTTTTTATAGCGTTTCCCACGTGCCCGATGTGTTGATCTACCTTTCGACAACAAACTTCCACGTTCAATTCTTAAGTAAGCCGTAGCTATTTAATGAATTTATATTTACCGCCTTTCTTAACATTCCTAAAAAAAAAAAAAAAAAAANGGATAGTAACAATTCCTCGTACAAGATAAACCTATATCGTAGTCGTAATTCAACAAAGTTTCGTGCAAAACATTCAAAATAAATTAGGAGTTCTCCCCTGCAAGTATTTTATTTGCGCTACCTAAAAATGGAAAACCCCTGGCAAAGATAGTAAAGGTATTTTTTCACCAGGGACATTACACTTAGTACACAGTTGGCCATTTAAAATGCAACACAAAGAAAGACGCACCCGAATTGGGGAAT
>NQII01017089.1:0-14698 GCA_002778355.1 Clitarchus hookeri
CACTACAGTGTCTGGATTGCATGCGGCTGTCCTCTCGTGCACTGCGCCGGCTGAGAGAACTTGAATGCTCGCTGTTGTTTGTTTGCTCCCTTCTTGCCCATAAATCCCCTAGGACATCGGTAATTAAATTTTTCCAGTCTGACTATTGCGGTGCGTTCGCAGGGAAGGGAGAGCAAACAGTTGCACGCCAATGTTTTTTGTGTTAAAAATGTTTGTTTAATAATTTCACGGTATTTCGTAATTCAAATCTTAAAGGAGTGAAGGGAGTTAAAACGTTTTTAATGTATAATACTATAACCCGAGGGGAGAACCGTTAATGTGGTGTGCAGAGAGGTCCTGAAATAAAAGAATTAAAATACCTGTTTCATGAAGCCATGGCTGCAAAGCTGTTATGATATGAAAGTAGCAATTTAAAAAGAGATCTCATGATCCCACAGCGATTTTTGGAAACATTTGTATAACTCAGCAACGTCAACAAAATATCTGGAAAGAATGCAGTCCCGGGTTTTGACTTTGCTCAAGGAGAAAGAACGGAGGCGGGTAAGGCCGAGCGAGCCAATCACAGGAAAGGAACAATGTTACCGATACCTACTGTATATCTACGCCAGCGGTACTCAGACTTTTTTTTAGAGGGCCATATTAAGAGAAACTAAAACCGCCGCGGGCCGTACTTACGACACTTGGCATAATAATATTTGTGAACTAAAATTGGGTAGGTAATTCGTCGATATTGAAAGAGAAATTTGAGCGGATCTTAACGAGGTCTTAAGAACGTATGAGGGTCAAATGAGATGAGAATGTAGCAACACGGGAATNAAATTTGAGCGGATCTTAACGAGGTCTTAAGAACGTATGAGGGTCAAATGAGATGAGAATGTAGCAACACGGGAATGTATGGGCGGGGTAAACGGAGATACCTGAGAAAACCCGCCAACCAGCGGCATTGTTCGGCACAATTCCCACTTGCAAAAATCCGGGAGTGACCCGGCCGGGGACTATAGGCTACGAAAGGAGCAGCAGTTGCGACAGGGAAATCGGTGGCGAAAATATGTAAAATACTTGTGGAAATGAGTGTATCAACACTAGCAGATAAAAAAGTACGTACACCAGGAAAAAAAGGAAAGACGAAAAGCAGAAAAATAGTTCGGGATGACTTTGATTTGTGCGTTGTTCGACGCACAATTCAAAACTGTTATGCCCGCAGAAATGAAGTACCTACACTAAAAAAAGCTACTGTATGTACTACAAAAATACAAGATTTGCTCAAGGTAAACATAAATGCTTATGAAGAAGAAATTTCTAAAGCAGAACTACTTTGTGTTGTTAAAGGCCAACGGCCAGCTCCCAAGTATCATGTAGACAAACTTCTTGAAGCATGTGGCCACAAAGTATTCAGGCTGCCGCCACATCATATAATTTGAATGCCATAGAGTATATGTGGAACACTGTAGTGTCAAGTCTCATGTAGTCGATACAAATGTATCGCAAAGAGCCGACCAGTTAAAAGTGTTGACAGAAGAGGCTATGAGCAGTATTTCAGAAAAAGACTGGAAATCATCTGTTTCATATGTAAATAGAGAAGAAGCAGAATATTTGAAAAACGATCTTTGCACGGAAGAAGAAATATAAATATTTGTAATACGTATGGAAGGTGACAGCGATAGTGAAAGTGAAAGCGATAGTAGTGGTAGTAATTGTAGTGAAAAATGTATGGTGCACTTTCAGTAGTCGAAGAAAACAGCATGTTTTAAACGACGGTGATTTGATTAACAGCGAACATTTAAAGTTTTACTAGTGTTTGGAGTGATGTGTAATATAATATGCATTCTTTCAAATTGCGTCATTTGAGGCGTCTTATTGTGTAAAGCATTTCATTCTTTGGGGAGACGGATTCCTCGCAGTATATATGGACAGGTATACCTTTATTAATATCATCTTCCTTGTGGTAACAGTTTCAATCATATTTCTGTGGTTCTAGTTTTGCTCCTATCGATTATTTTCAGCCATAATAAACTTTTTGTACCATTTTCAGGAAATGTTTTAAATCGTATTTGCAAGCATGGCAGTTCTTGCATTTTAAAACCGCATTATATTAAACCAAAACATAACATGGGTTACAAAATAGAGATTGCAAATAATTTATGTAGGTCCGTTAAATGAATTCAAATTAATGTTTACTGTGCATATTATTAATAATGCTTTAGATTTGTAGCTTGCCCTCTATCATGTTTAATGCTTAACACCATGGAGATGTTTTCTTGTCACTACCACACATATATCTTTATTCACTAAACATTTAAAATGCTGTATTGATAATATCAAAATACAATTTGTTTACATTCCCGAATGTGTCGCAGACGGTCCGTAGTAGTTTGTATTGAGTTTACCTGTCTTCCCCGCCGTGCGTCACGCGTTGAGTGTAACAGCTGCACCTTCCCCTCACAGGATAGTTTGTTAATTTGGTCGCACAATATCACTTACTCGGTAATGGAACTCTCCACAAAGTAACTTGCTCAACATTCATGCTAGGTCCTTGATATCCGTAATACCCAAACGTCTTCACTTTCGTCACGTGTCAAGAAGGTTCAATCGGCGATGCTTCCACAAACCTTGCCGCGATTCAGAATTTGAGCACCAACTCAGTACTCAAGTAGTTCGGAGCTTGCTGTAAAGAGATCAATATAAGTTATATGGATAACCGTATAGTATAAAACCCGATGCAGTATTGTTGACCGTTGAAAAAAAAAACAAATATCTGAGCAATTAAATGACTGAGATTTGTTTTGCTACCAAAAATAATTCGATGCCCAGCCAGAATAGATGCTAATAACGTTTAACATATCCACCAACAAATAAAATTCACGTATCCTTTTTTTTTTTTTTGCGTATGTGGCTAGAATATTGATTCCTTAATGTCTGACGGTAGCAAAGTAAGATCGTCTCTTGTTTTATATGGTAGTGACCATTTTGAATTACAAAACACCACACGAACACTTTCTGAAAGTCATAAATCAAGAGATATGTTTACATTTAAAATATATCTTTGAAGTGCTGTTTTTCGTCTGGTGTTTTTATAATAAAGTGTGTTCTTCCACAATGTTATATTTTTGTAGTGTAACTGACCAAGCATAATAATTATATATATATATATATATATATAGATTTTAAAGCACAAAAATAATATTCATCAGTGGAAGAAGAATAAGATAAAAGCCAAAGTGCTGAACGTAGTACTCATTCCCTGCATTTAATAAAGTAAAACACTGCAATGTAACAAAATGAAAGCTTTAAACACTTATCTTAAATAGTACTAATTATCAAAATTGATTACTATAATCGCCTATTTGTGTGACTGCAGTGTAAGCACCCGCAAAATACCGCGTACATGCAACGCTGCCAAGAATTTGAAATTTACAGGTCAAGTGTGAATAGTTCATTACTTTCGGAGAAGGTATCGTGTTGAAAACATCACAATAATACTGGAATTACAATCACCTGGTTCGTTTACGCGTACGAAATCGTCCGTTATTTGCAAGGTCAGGGTCAATTGTATGATTTAGATGTTCCAAGAAAAAGTCTCGTATCGAAAATTACTGATGCGATAGTATCTCTGCCCCTAATAGAAAACTCCAAAATTTAAAGTCACCATAAATAGGAATAGGAAATGTTTTCTATGCTAAATGACTATTAGTTATTCGTGCACTGTAATGCTATAAAACGTTAATGTGTGTCGTGCATGTTTAAGATGAAAATCTGATTCTCACCCACGCACAGTATACTTAAATAAAAGTACAAATGTACTTTCATACGCAGGATATTATATGGACGATCTTATGAAGAAAGTGAATGTGTTGAATGATGAAAAGTGATATTTGGCCATTGCCTTCCAGCTTGTAAAAGCTTCGTGATATTGGTAGAGGTCAGCACTGCGTACTTGGAGTTTCCAAAAATTTTATATTCCAGAGTGAAGTTAGAATAACTTGTAAGATGAGTAAGCACAGCAGCTGCATACACATAGAAGAACTCCCAGGTATTTACAAACGAGTTTGACAGAACATCATCAAGAGATGCACGTTGTCATTGTCTCATCTCAGACGATTTTCGAGACGTTTTACAGAGAAGTACAGCATCAACGCACACTCTAAAAGTAGTCGGTAATAAGCTGATCCATTCCACTAACGAAAGTGCATTTTTAAAATGCCTTAATTCTGTGTTAATACCAAATTAAGCAGAACTTCACTGACCTATATAGCTTACCTGAAACATTTCCCGGACAATTATGATAAGCAAATACCACTTTGGAAAACTTAAACAAATTTCTGCGATACCTCCAAGGCATACACACACATAAGCATGTATATGTGTGTATGTACACGTATACATATGTGTATGTACTAGTGTACATATGTGTATGTACATCTATAGATGACCTTTCCGTGATTATGTTTTAACATACTTTCAGGTATTATAGAGAAGTTCAAAAGTGAATACAAGCCGTGTAACCGAACCGCATATTCAAACATTATCGTGACTCGAAGTTTCTGTAAAATAATTTATAAAGCATTTTCTTAGCGTAATTATAATCCTCGTTTAACTCTAAACAGCGGAAACTTACCCACATTAGTGAGATTTTTACCGCGTAAACATTCCATCTATGACTGAATTTCACCTATTGACAATGAGTTCCACGTACTTACGCCGAGGCACTGTTTCCCGGCGTATTCTGTTGGTTAACCAGCAGTTTGCAGCTTGTGTGCTGCATTTCCAGAGAATATCGCGTCATTGGCAGCTTTGTATGTATGACCACAATTGGAGAAAGTTTCAGGTTTGTTAAAATAATTCTGCCAAAGAAAAAACACCCACACAAAAATTGGAGAAAAATAATATTAGAAATTATTTTTGCATTCTACAAATAAATTATTTAAGAAAGTTTTTTTTACATTGCAAAATGCGCCAGTAAATCTGCATGTATAGAATAAAATCACGAAAAATAACTACAGTTTATTTAACTACTAATTATTATAGAGAGCATCCTCAATACCATGCATTATTTCATAATTGTTCGGTGTAACAGTAATCATAAATAACGAATGAGCTCCTTCAATTTGGGCGGAAACGATGATCCTTGCGTTTTTTTTCCTAACGACGCCCGCTATGGAAACACGGCGTAAAAGCGGAGTTGTAAAAATTATATTTGAACAGCAGTGCAGTCAGACTTGTACCCGCGGAACAGAACGAGCGTGTAAGCGCGCCGCACTGCAAATGTAATCCTCAATCTCTGGGAATCCGAGGATTTATGTCTCTATCTAGCGTGTATCGTCTACATAAATCCCCTTCTAACTTGCAGCCATACTATAGGAATGTTTTGTGATTAATCGAAGCATCTCCTACTTGTAGCATTGGGCGTAATAAACGGCCTGAATGTGCTTTTTCTTGGTACACAGTGGTTAGAAGACAATATATAATGGACGGGGATATTTTTTATTTCGACGCATTAAAATTCTATGTTACGGTTCTCATATTACACAAAAAAAAATATTAATCTGGTAATACTGGTGGGTCTAGTTTAACGGTTTGAATTTTTTTTTTTGCACTACTGTGAATCAGTGCGAATCAGTCCGCATCGGCAGAAAATACACTATCATTTTCAGTCATTATAATGTTCACTTCGGCATTTAGATGTAGTTTTTTTTTCTATATAGCGATTCATACAGACAGTTGTTTTATTTCCGGCGTAATTACATTTATCATAGAGCATTTTACCTATTAAGTCATTAATACTAATTTTTGAGCTTTTAATTGTAACTAGCTTGTTTATCGCATTCCATTCGTTCGAATATGTATAACAAATATTTAAATAATTAAATTTAAGGCACAATAGTGTTTAAGTGTTAGCAGGCAAAACTCATGGTAAGAGTTTGTCATTTCTGTTTATCGGTATTTTAGTAAGAACATAATTTCATAAATTCTCTTCACATTATAAATTTGAGCTAAATGACGTCAAATGCATAGTAAGTACCTACTTTAAATTAAAAGCTTTATGGAACCATTTGCAGGATGTCTTAATATGTTTACTGAATTACAACGGAGTGTAGAAACTGACAGACGTTTTTATATTTACATGGTTTTTTAAGTGTTGTGTAGGTTTGCAGCCTACACATCAAACACAGATATACTTCTTAAAATTGAGCAGATACCCATGCCTTTCCTCGAACTCGAACCCAGTACCTCTATCACTGTAGGCAGTCGGCCCATTCAACAATAACTCGAAAGCAGGTGTTTGTTCAGCTTTAACATGGGCGTCATGACTCGCATTCAAAGTTACATGACTAAGATATGCATTATGTGGTCATTAAGGACAGTATTATTTTCGTAGGTTATAGGTACCGTATGTGAATATCACTTAAGTAAGCAGTTAAACAAATAGATGGCAGGATTATGTGAAATGCGGAAGGGATGGAAAAGAATAATCCCCCGAGACATCTCGCACATCATACTCGTAATATATTTTCACGATTAAGTAAGCACGCGGATATACTTTTCTGGCTATTTTTAATCCATCCACCATAAGAAAAGAAATGTTTGTCATTGACCCGGTGATAATATTCATGTATCGAGTAAGTGGGAACTATGAAACTGCTAGAAATGCAAATATGATCCTAATCTGCCAATCTTTGCAGTTACGTGCATCAAATAAATAGATGTAAAGGAAATGAATTCCAGTGTTCGCCTACTTATGGTGCCCGTGTACCTGGCGAGTGAACTGCGTTACAATGTGCATAGTCCATTCGCTGTTTCTTCACACTTTTTGAATCAAATCTTTGAAATATCACCCAATGTGTGAAGTGTTTGGTTGCTTCCTAAATAGTTCATGTATAACAAGCGTTTTATTCTTTTGTTAACAAAAAAATTATCGTATTTCTCTTCAAATTTAACATTTACTTACATTTTATTAATAAATTAAAATCATTACAATATTATTCGTATTATTAAAAACAGAGAATAGGTGTGTTAAAGAAATTTTATGCAACATATTATGTCACTGAGTGCAAACGAATGCGGCCCGCTGTCCCTTTGAGGTCATTTTATAGTCTTGGTTAAGCTTTTTTGGCTCGAGGCGGAGGAATAACCTGAAAGTTTAACTTAAAAACGGCTTCAGAAAAAGTTGAACGTAATTGTGAGTGGATTATAGTAAATCTGTTTCCATACAAAAATTAATAATACTTTAGACTAGGGCGGAGTAAACCTTTCAATGTATCAAGCTTATTGCAAACACTATTTTGAAGCGCTTTCAATATACCAAAACATTACATTTTCAAGCTGTTATAGCTAAAAATATTCTGAGCGAATACCTACGAACCTCGTATAAAGCTCTGCACTGAACGTTGCTACACTTTTTCCACCAATAAAATGACAGGAAAATGTAACATGGCAAATTTTGTCGACGGAAAGCCTACACGTCCGTTCGGACCCTTGCACGTAGCGGCGATGGGGCACTTGATGAGCGTGCCCGTGTCGCCCTTATCTCTTCCTTGCTGCTGTGCCCCAAAAGCACAAAACGTATTCAGATAGAGAGACGCTTTGAACATTACACTTATATTTCGTCGTTGAGACGTGTAACTTTTTCTCCTATGTCACTGCCAACTTTACTAGGAGCATGCTAGTCAGTGTCGATAGAAACACACGTGCAGTCACGGGCAGGAAATTTTTCTTTCAAAGATTGATTTCAAATGTCCTTAATTTACCCCCGAACCAGGTAAACGTCCGTCGGACAGTCGTAGCCACGGTCATAAATATAGACCTGGTAAACTGCTATATCTATGCCTTGATGTAACCCGCGCGCTTAGTGAAACTCGCGGCTGCTTGCGAACTAACAGCGCTAGTGTAGGCTGACCCGCCTGTAGCATTGCGGTATACTGCAGTTTCTAAAGAATTGTCATATATTTAGGTGCGTTTGAGGTTGGGTTTGTTCACATCAATGTTTTGCTGGTGCAGTATAGCGAGTTCGTAAAAAGCTATGCGTCGTGTTTTTTCTCGCACCATGTTTATTGTTTATTGTGATGAAGCTTATGGCTCTACAAGTTCAAGTTTAGTTTGTCCAGTAATATCGCACATCGTGTCTAGCAGCACAACAATATACGACACGTCAATAAATATTGTATAAAAATATTTGTAGTATACAGTATCTATATACACTAATATATATTTCCCTAAAGACAATTGTGTGCAGTACAAATATATACTATTGAATTGTCATCACATCCACACATATGACAGCTTATATGTTTTAAGTGTTGTCAAAAACTGCTCAAATTCATCTATACTATAGAAAACACTACTCAGCAGAAGATCTTTAATACATTTCTTAAAGTTATTTAAATTTAAGGATATTATTGAGTCTGGTAACTTATTGCACATCTGTATTCCTTTGAACTAATTACTTCTCTCATACAAATTTATTCGGTGATAATATACTCTATACTTATTTCTATCCCTTGTGGAATAGTGGTGGAAATCAGAATTTTTTAGATATTAGTTTTTGTTTGAGTGAACAAATTTAAGAAGTTCAAACATGTAAATTGACGTAAATGATAGTTTTATTTTTTTTAATAAAGGCCTGTAACTTGTACACCTATTTACTTTCGAGATTATTCTAATGGCCTTTTTCCGTGCTACAAATAGTTTATCATAATAAGCAGATCCTCAAAATAATACACCGTTAGATGATAATGAATTCCTCAAGCTATGATATACTGGTTTAAGGTATTGGAATTGTAATAATTCTGCTAGTATGCGTAATGTATAACTATTGGATGCAAGTTTTTTATCCCATCTATCAATGTGATTTTTCCAGTTTAAATCTGGATCAAGTTCAAGACCAAGAAATATAACTTGCTCTGCTTGCCTTGGTATTTATCTTCCACATAAACATTGAAGGGTTTTATAGTTTTCCTTTAATTGAAAATAATGTAACTTGTTTTTGTTAGGTTCAGATTATTATAAGTAAACCAATTGTTTACATCAGTAATGGTTTTACAAATAGTATCTTGGAGGCGTGATAAGTTGGTTCCAGATACAATTATGCTAGTATTGTCACAAATAATGTCGCAAACGAGTTATCTTTGTTTTCAAGACTCAAGGACATTAAAGCTGGCAAATCGTTAAGGCATATGTAGATAAGAAATAATATGGGTCCCAAAATTGAACTTTCCGGCACACCTACTTTAGTATTTTTTAGTCCTGAGTGGGTTATTGTATCGTGTATTGTACTTTTGTCGGCAAGTTCTACACACTGCTTGCGATTGCTTAAAGGGTTTAAATGATTTCTTTTCAACTCGTCTAATCCCTATTTTCTCGAGATTGTCAAGAAGAATAGTATGACTAACACAATCGAAAGCCCTAGTTAAATCGCAAAATGCATCAGCCATTTTATTACCTTCTTTTACACATATCGTAATATCATATAACAATTTATGTATAGCGTTCATTGTAGAATAGTTTTTTCTTAGCCCAAATTGTGAGCTGTTTATGCAATTAAATTTATCACAAAAACTTATCACTGTATTTTTCGCAATTGTTACAAGTATTTTTAAAAATGCTGGAAGGATAGACATAGGTTTGTAGTTATTAGTCATGTTAATATTACCTTTGTTTAAAATAGGGATTATTTTTGTAATTTTCGATATCACTGGGAAAACACCTGTTTCTAGTGACTTATTACAAATATTCACAAGACGTTGACAATAAAATGTCAAAACTTTTTTTTATCAATACTGCATTTATAAATCATAACATCTACATGAATAACTACCTGTTAATGCATTGATCACTTTGTTTATTTCCTCAGATGTGACTGGTTTCTAAAGTAAAAAATCAGTATTCGAATAACGCGTATATTTGGATGTATAACTATTATTTTCCATATTTAGGGTAGTAGCAATATTTACAAAATAGTTATTAAATTCATTAGCAACATCTAGTGGTTCTGATATAATTTTATTGTTTCAAGATAACTGCATTTTTATATTTACGGTATACTGAACTTTCAAATTATTTGTTCTTGAATTGTCCCAAATGATCCACTTAAAAGAGCGAAGTGGCAATCTGCGATACCGCGAAATAATTGCGAGTTAAAGTCGGGACAAGCAGTATGTGAAAAACACTTTGCACCAGACAATATTATATGTAAAAAGGTATTTAAAGATAGCAGCGGAGTAGTTATAGGCGAAGTAAGTTTGTTATTGATAACATTACAAATTCGTCTTAGCCTAATTCCAGTATAAAGTATTTGTAAAAAATGTTATGTATAAATGGAGATCAAGGAAAATCTGAGGTACAAATGTAATGATAACATCACCAAAAACTGAAAACTAAAGTCCCCTTCAAGCTCCATAAAACTGATGGCATTCAAATCTGCACCAATTAGCTTGCCGAGTACAGCAAAGTGAGTGCAGGGGGTCTGTCCATTATGTGCTTTATATGTGTGCCCTCTATGCTCTCTTCACTTCAACTCGGGGAAACAGAGTGGTGTATATTTGTATGTTAACATTTTTTTGGAGCTACATATACACTGAAGAGCCAAAAAAACTGGTACACCTGCCTAATATCGTGTAGCCCCCACCCCCCTTACCACCGTAAACGAGCACGCAGAAGTGCCGCGAGACGACGTGGCATGGACTCGACTAATGTATGAAGGTATGCAGGAGGCAATTCACACCATGGATCCTGCAGGGCAGTTATAGGTTTTATGTTATTTCTAACAGTTACCTCTTATTTACGTTAAATCGGAGTTTTACAACACAACTCTTTGTGATATGCAAATTTATTCTTGTTCCATTGTCACACAAAAAAAATCACAGTTTTAAAAATTAAAAAAAAAAACACGAAATTCCGTTAATTATAACTTGTATGACACTTGCTAGCCTATATAGGCATTCATTCGGGATAAACCGACTGTTTACGTTTACTCGGAATACTATGACACAAAAATCATTGCATTATACGAATGTATTCTTATTTTAATTTTAACACAACTTTATTACAGTTTAAGAATAAAACACGAAATTACGTTAATTTTACCTCGTATGGCACTTGCATGTATTCTTATGGGAGCAATCGGATTGTTGTGGGTCACGTTACTTCTAGCGCCGTTAGTTCGCGCGCCGCCGCAAGCTTCACTAAGCGTACGCAAAACGACAGCGAGTTGCAAGACCTACCTGTATGACCGTGGCCAAGGCCGTATGGCAACCGCGCGTGCGCATGTGAAACGAGTCACTTACCAAATACCCTAAGTTAGTTTTGACTGTAAAAACACTTACTAAAATAGCTTTATACTGTAGTTTAGGTTATGTTAGTTTAAACTATAAAAATACGTATTCACCCAATATCCTGGTTAGTTTGGAGGAGCCCTATTTGTGTACTGTATTGAAAAGTGATGGGTAAAAAACGCGTATGCACCGTAGAGTGAATATGGAGTAGAGTGATCTCGCTAGCAGCGCAGAACCAGTCTCCTTGTCTCAACATTGAACTGATACTCTGCCAACACGACTATCATAAACGACGTGGAAAGTGTTTGAAGTTATAGCACTGTTTAAGAAGACAAGTCCTTGAGATGACTCTATCTATACTTCCCCTAACCAATCTGTAATGCGGTTTGATAAAATTTAAATTGGTAAAGGTATTTTCCTACCACATAAACGCTTGTCTTACGAAAATCAACATACAAACAAACACGTTTATCACTGTTGACCATGTGACTTTGGCAGGTGTGGGGAAGGTCAATGTTGAGTATATACGCAAAAGACGAGAAATCGTTCTACCTCGTCTTTAGTCTATGGAATGCACAGTATTTATGAGCCCTCAAATGCATACCCAGTAACAACGGTGTGATAATCTTAGAATTAAATAAATAACAGTTACCACTCGTTACAATCATAGACTGAAGATGAGGTAGACCGATCTCGCTGGCTGCGCACAACCAATCTCTGTGTCCCAACATCGAACTGCTTTTCTGGCAACACGTCTAGCGAAAACGGCATGGTTTAGATTTTCGGATAGAAAACTGGTTTGTAAACAAATGCTTTGAGATGTATGTATAATTCATGTAACCAATTTGTAAAGCAATTTGATTCAATTCAAATTGGTAAAAGTATTATATTCACATAATAGTGCTTGTCATTTCAAAATTAATATATAAACACTCTCGTTCATCACTGTTGACCACGTGACTTTGACAGTTGTGTATGAATGGGGTAGGTCAATGTTGGGTACATGCGCAGAAGACGAATAATATGTTTACGTCATCTTAGTCTATGGTTACACTAAATAGTAGTAAAACCGGGAGGAGCTTTGAGATGTGTTGAAAGATTAAAATGTTATTATAATTATTAGTTTCGTATATTAACAAGCACGGCTCATTTTTGAATGCCAAAGCTATATATAAGGAAAGTCTTCAACTTAGTCACGGCTCCGAAGGCTGATGTCTGTAGACGTACTACGGCGGTCGACACACCCCTTCTCCTGACGTCGTTATGACGCAGTGTCTCGGCGACGAAGACGCCGTCCGCCGCGCCTTCTGCCTTCATATCTGGAGAGTGTTGACCAAGAAACGACCACGCCTTCCGGCCAGTTGGAGGGGATTTCTTCTGTTGTGGCTTAGGCACTCACGGCTCGCGTCCTAATTATCGCCGATATGTTTGATCAGGCTAGCAAGGCGTGATTGCATGATCATAACAACGGCCTCGGCTGTTGCACAGGCCCTCGTCGAAACAACTCTAGTGTCTACCTGGCTAGCCTGGGCCTATGTCTCGAACCAAGCACCTCGGTGGCAGGGAAGTTTGTGACTCGAATAACAACTGAGCCAAGACGCAGTTCTTGGAGTTAGTAATCATTTATTTGTAATGGTAATAGATTCAATCAAATTGTTTATTCGCCAAAGCTTAAACCAAGATGGCGTGAACTGGTATCGAATCAAGTGACTCATAAGTGAATATTAGTTTATAATATTTTTACATACAAATTTCAGATCTGTGGGGTGAGTGAATATACGTTTTTGCACTATACGTATACAATTCTTTTAAAACACTCTTGTAGAGGGAAACTGCACTACGAAACCAGGTATCTATGGGATATGATACGTACCAGTTTGATATGATACGACTATACCTCCACGACTTTTGTGTGAGAATGGAAGTCAGCTGCACTGAATTTTATGTTCACTGAAATTGCACTGTAAAGTCGGGTCGACAATGCGAGTTGTCGTTACTGACAATTCCGAGCTGTGCGGATTCCTGTTCAAATATATCGATGTCTACGTAATTTTAACTCGAGCGTAAAGATAAATAAACTTAGTGAATGCCAATTTCAGCTTTCGCTTCGTTGGCGGGACGTATAAATCAGGGGAAGGGTTTCGAGAGTAGAAAGTATTCGGAATTATCGATTACTCGCTCCCTCGCGAACAGTTCGATGTAAGCAGGTCAAGCGCTGTAAATATTTTACGTTGCAACAACACGATCAGGGTACCCTTCTTCCATTGTGAACATCAAAGAAAATGCCGAAGACCGCGTTTGTTCCGATAATATTTCGCCCGCAATGCGATTCCGCAGCATCAAGTTACGTTTCCCTTGTTGCGATAGGGAATACTTTTGTTTAGGGACAGCTGAAATTCAGGAATAAGATATACTTAAATATTTATATACGGCACTCTAAACGTGAAAAAGAACAATTATTCCAAAGCAATTACATTTTTTTGGAAACGAGATTAAACTAATCGATTTTTATTATCAGTATGCTCTTGATTATTTCAGTTACTGACTTTCGGTGACGTAACCAGAATTTCGAATTTATTTGCAGGTAATTACGCTGCCCGGGAAATGTATTATCATTGCAGCTTACTTATTTGTCAATGACCTCCGTAGCCATCGACAAGGCACCTTCGGATCAGGAAGTTCTGGGTTCGATTCCCGGATAGTTAATGGGTTATGCAAATCGTTCCCGATTCTTTAAAACAAAAGTAATACGTAGCTAAATGTTTACATAAATGATGTAAATGGAAAGTAATAAATATATAGGTAAATAAATAGATGGCTAAACGCAATTAAAGGAATAAATTATTAAATCAATAAATTAATAAATAACTGAACAAAGTAGTAATTCATTGAGTTAATAAACAAGATAATATATAAGTTAATAAATAATTAGGTGAACAAGGAAACAAGTAATCAAATAATTAAGTAATACGTTAACAAATATTGATTGATCAATTGACTGATTGCTATTCAATACCGGATTAACTCCATTGTGTTTATAACTCTCTGAACACTCATATGCTTGACAATCGGACATCATACACTCTTGAATACTCGAGTTCGTGATTACAGATATACGCGTTTCACAACTTACGTAAAACGCCCGTATGTTGAACCATAGCATGTTGTGCATCTTAAATTGTATTTACATTTTATGTATTCATTATAAAAATATTTTTATCTTCCAAATTTTGCAGTCGCAGTGTACAAGGATACACAATACACATACGCAAATGACTTCTTACCCAACATAGTCCTATAATATTTAAGAGCAAAATATTCACGTGCAAGTTGTAAATATTTTCAAAATTTATTTTAGAAGAGTAGCTTTTGATGCTTTTCCCCACCTGTGGGCTACTAGGGTCCACAGTTAATGTTAGATGGCACAGACT
>NQII01017090.1:0-14491 GCA_002778355.1 Clitarchus hookeri
TTTTTCCACGTAGTTGTAATTATTAGTTGAGATAATTTGTACCTTTTCGTATACGATCAGTGAGATATGACTTGAGCAATTTTTTGCTTCACCCCTTAAGCCAAATAATTCTAATTTTATAGCAAGATGGTATGCTTCATAGTGTCAAAGGTTTTTAATGTCTACTAGAAAAAACACTTATTGTGTTTTCATTTTTATCGAGTGCATGTAGCATAGTATATATGAATTCAGCTATTGCTGCATTTGTATTTCACATGAATCTATGTTGAAAGGGATTGAGATGATAATTCAAATATTTAAATAAAGTATTCAAAGAAACATGGCTAATACNTTTTTTTTTTGAAATTTTAAGATCATTTGCACTTTTAAATGATTGATATATATGAAGTGTTAGGGGTTTTGGAATATTATTTTCCAAAAACATTTATTAATCTAGAAGGTATATCATTAAAACCTGTAGAATTTGTGTCATTAGGTTTTTAATAGAGTCAAGCACTACATATACATCAACAGGATAAAGTGCAATTGATGAGGTGCTGCAAAACGTTTAGTAAAAATACTTATCAAAATAAAAACGTGCGAATAGAAAACAAACTGTCTTNAACTTATCAAAATAAAAACGTGTGAATAGAAAACAAACTATCTTACTGAGAAAAATACTGTATTCCTCTTACAGTCGCAGAGAACGTTAGAGCCGACCACGACCAAAAATAAATAGAATATTTTCGTTGACTGCCGAGTCAGTGAAATATATCGTACTATCGTCCATTCCTTGAGAGTTCTATGTACGTGTCTGAAACACAAGCGTGAACTGTGATGTACTGCCAGTTACAACTGATCAACAACCATCTTCGTGTTGCAACATTCGACTTGTTTCTTGAAGACAGATCCTTCAGAATTACGAACTGGCAAATTACACAGAGAACTGTCAAAACCACATGTTAAAAAAATAGCAAAGGTTTTTGTGTATGTTCTGTTTTCCATAAACCTTAGAGTTTTTAACTAAATAACATTAAACTTAACTTGAATATCCCAGTAGAGTTACAACTAGAAATGCTCAGAGGACAAGAAAGAGTTTATTCAATCTTATGAGATTGTAATTAAAACGTTAGACTTTTTTCTGTGTAGATTTATATATTCTCATTATAAATTTGATTAACGATTCTGTAAAAATATTTATCTAACGAAAAATTGTACAAGCGTTTTCCTATGCCGTTTTAATTCCATTATCATTTCTTTTTTTTAAGCGCAAAATGTGTGCACGTGTTGGCATTGATAAACTCACCCAAATACCAAGAAATTTCGCTACCCCTTGAAATGTATTATTCAATTTAATTTTCTAAGGAATATGTTGGAAATTTCAACCTTAAATAACTGACCATCAATTGTGTTACAAAACAGGAGCAACACGTGGTTTAAAGCAAGTTTCTAATACCAAGTCCTTGAAACCACTACTTATTAATCACGTTTGCTATACATGTATTTGACCTTTTATTGTATATATTACAAACTTGCTTTTACCCGCGGCTTCGCTCGCGTTGTTATAGTAACAAACTTATAGGGGGAAATAACGGTATGTGTTAGTGGACAGACACTGATCATAAACACAGAACAGAGCACTATTGTAGGACGCTACTGTACACTATGTTGTAAGTCTTTCCATCTCGCGCTAAGATGTGGAGATACTGGGCATTGGGCACACGCCTACATGCGACATATAGCTGGCCATGAGAGAAGCACGGTTTTTCCAATTGCACCCCCGCTACCTGTTATGTTTTCCCTTGCCCTTTGTTAATTGTAATAGCATAACTAATCCTAAGAAGGAATTGCAGCCTTTTGAATATTGGAACGGGAGGTCTGTGGGGTTTATAGGGATCTGGGGGATGATTACGTTCTCGCCCTTTCCTACTCCTGTGAAAATAGTGGCACCAAATATGTTGCGTCCAAGTTGTGTGATTAAGGGATCGTAATGAAATGCCGCGTCATTAAATACAGACCAAGTGTTTCTTTGCAGCTGCGTTTGTTCACGCATTTCCGAGGCTCTCAAAGCGGCTTGTCGCTGTGCTTGATATTGTCTTCTATGTTCGGCATCTTCTGAAGACTCGTGCGATAGAGCAGATCTTTTCGCTTGTGCTTGAGACGATGCTCTTGAAAAACTTGATTTTCGTTTGCGAGGCATTATTTACTTCACAGACCATGAAAAACTAAACAACAAAAAAAAATGGTCAAAAAAGTAAACAAAAACCATTATTAAACCAAAAAATCCAATTCAAAGTGCAAATCAGTACCATAGGTCAATCCAGTCTAACAAATTGAACAACATTCGAATATTCCTAAACAAAAAAACCAAAACGAAAAGCGAATCAAAGGAAACCAAAAGCAAATGCAGTTAAATGAAACTATTTGAAAGCCATTGATTGTCAATTTTTGAAACTACAATTGGTATGTCGTTTAACATAGAATGATTAAAGAAAATTACGTATTGAGTAAATATTTTAAGATATTTTCTCGCTATAAAAAGTAGCCAATATCACCTTTCAGCCGTCCAACTATTTATGTGCAAAAAATACGTCGATTCGTTGCTCCATTGCGACGTGAAAGGACAAACAAACACATACACTTTCGCATTTATAACATTATTTTGGATACTTACTACCTATTTTGAATAAGATCCTAGCAATAGTACGCCGATACATATAATTTTCTGATAAAATTGAAAACGAGCTGTTAAATTTAAATTTTGTCCTTAATTAAATAGGCGGCTCATGTTTATTATAAAAAACGCAATTTTTTTCAGTGTAATCTCAAGCAAAAACAAAAAAAGGAATTTTTTTATAATTGCGTGTGTGATAATTGATGTAAATGCGAAATTCATTAGAAGTTGCTGTTTATATTTTAAATTTCAAGCAAATGCTCCACCAGTGGCTTATTTAAACAAGTTAAAAGCAACATTTTCGAAACTGCAAAACTTCAAATTATCAAACGGGATTTTTAACATAAGATCATCTAATGTTACATAGACTGGAGGTCGGATAGCTGAATGATTAACTCCCTTTATCGTGATTTCACGGCCAACAAATAACTTTCACATATTAAAGTAAAAGGAAATATGACAACTTTCTCGTGTCACCAGTTTAACGAGCGAGAAATTCTCCTCGTAATGCTCGACTGCTGAGCTCTAACAAAGGAGCGGGAAAGTAACATTTGGAAAGGTTTGGCTTTTGATTTACGGCTGGCGGCCATTTCATATATGATGAGAAAGTTGCATGGTAACCTCAAGATTCCCCACAGACTATTATTTCAGATTGTTTACATCATTATGAAAGAAACTGGCATAACCTTATAAGGGTCACAATTGTACGTCTTTGACGTTAACACGCAGGGAAGAATACTACACGTTCAAACAGATGTCTATCTAGGTTGTCGCATTCTGAATTCGGATTCTCACAAAACTTTCGGGAAAATTTATTTTAATGTATTACTTGAAGAGTAAACGAAAAACGGAAACATTAATTAATAAGTACAGTATAAAATAATTTTGCTGTGTGTAAACAGCTGTATCTGCATATTATACATTTATTCTTACATAATAGTTGTCGACTCCTTTCTGTACACTGTAAGAATTGTGCGTATTTAAACAAGGAATTCTTTGGAGACTAGTAGCCAAATATATTTTTGTAACACTACAGAGTTAATTTCACAAAACATTTGTTTTGACAATGTAAAAATAATGTTGAGTTTTAACAAGGTAATGTTGTATACTTCAAGTTTATTATAGAAATAAAGTAACATAAACAGTTTTGTATGTTTCCCAAAACAACGTGTTGCAATCGCACCATATATAATCTGAAGGGATACAAGAAAATCTTTGGCAAATGGCCTTAACAAGTATAGACATATTTTACTGTGTAGGAGGCTGGACTTGAAACACAAATGTGTTTATATTACTGTTATGACTCCGCTAAAAGCGGATGTGAACGGGGATAGTAAGTCTCAAAAGGTCAGCCATTGTAATTTGTAGCTGCCCTAACTTGCACCGTAAAAGTGTTTTTCACTTGCGAGTATCAACATTTTCAATCAGTCAGAAGAAGTGAGCGGTACATGTTTAATGCGACACTATCAAAGCGACATGGATGTGTGTTTGTTAATTACTCGTTTGTTGATAGCGAGTTAATGGAGCAGAGAGCTGCATGTCTAGTCCAGCCGAGACGGCGTGCTGTCACTTCTCAGCGACTACACTCGCTGACAGCTGAGATGGCGTGCTGGCTCCTGGAGCTTAGACTGTAGTCGGTAAGCGAACTGACTCGTGCAGCAGTTAGCTTCCGCTTCCTACCACACTTGCGTTGGCGCATTTTTACTATTCTCGGAGCTGCTACAACTAAACAACAAAACACACTGAGAGAAACGTAGNACACTTGCGTTGGCGCATTTTTACTATTCTCGGAGCTGCTACAACTAAACAACAAAACACACTGAGAGAAACGTAGCTTTCCCGGACGCAGGAAAATTTTTAATTCCAAACATTTTCTTCTGCAAAAGTCTCTAAAATCAGTTGAAAATATATTACAAAATTTATTACCTGGGATTGCGGGTACCCCCCGATGATACAGTCATGGTCATAATGAAATCAAATAATTTACCATAAGGAGATTATAACTTAATGAATACTCGCCATAAAAAAATAAAAACCTTAAAAAGGGAATTATGTATATATATGTATGTATTTATATATATATATATATATATATATATAAACCTTGTGTCCGTTCGTTCGAACGCGCGTAACTTCCGAAAAAATCAACCGATTTACATTCTGTTTTTTTTACAAACTTTCCTTCCGTTCCCACGAGTGTTTGTACACCTTTCATTTTTATCTGTATTACCTGCAAAGATACTAAAATCTGCAAAAAGCTAATTTTTACCATGATTTCACGTCAGGAAGTGCCTTAGTCAACAATGCAATGTTAACAACGTAAAGTCGCAACCTTGCAACAGATATATCTATCTATATAAAACGATATATCANGTCAACAATGCAATGTTAACAACGTAAAGTCGCAACCTTGCAACAGATATATCTATCTATATAAAACGATATATCAATATATCGATACTTATCGATGTAACTATATATCGATACTTATTTATACTTATCGATATAAAAATATATCGATACATATAAGTATGTCAATGCTCGATATACCATTAATAAAATATATTTCGCTACTTATCGACAAGCGAATATGTCACATAAAAAATTTTGTGGATGTAACATTACACGAAAATGAAGCGGTAAATTATCCGCCAGAATTTGTAAATTCGCTTGATGTTCCAGGATTAAAAATAGGAGTGCCAGTCATTTTACTTCGTAACATCAATCCACCAAAACTTTGCAACGGCACACGCCTTGCAATAAAAAAAAATGATGGGCAATACTATAGAAGCTACCATCATGAAAGGGGCTTTCAAAGTAGAAGGTGTGCTTCTTCCCAGAAAATCATTTATTCCATCAGAAATTCCCTTTCATTTTAAAGTAACACAGTTTCCAGTCAGATTGGCATTTGCAATGACATTAAATAAAGCTCAAGGGCAGTCATTGTAAATGTGTGGAACCGATTTAGAAACAGAATGTTTTTCGCACGGCCAATTGTATGTGTCGTGTTATAGAGAAGTAAACCACACAACTTATTCATACGTGCGGAAGATAGTAAAACTAAAAACATTCTATACAAACAAGTACTTCAATAATAAAGATTTAGAAAATACATGTTCTTTTTCAATTAATTTCACAGAAATGAAAAGAACCAAAATCTGTTATGCCACAGCAACGCGTGGCAGGGTTAGCTAGTATATATTTATAATACCTGTTGTTATGGCAATATAGAAAAAGTTATATAACTTTTGTTATAAAAAAATTGCTATTGTATTTTCTATTTCATCAATTTACACACATGGGTAATATTCTTTTATAATTACAATGCTCTGTTCATTAAAAAAAGAATTTAAACTACACCTTAAGTGTACCTAATATTATATATTTATATATACACCTTTTTTGTAATAAGTAGGCAATAAGTCTACACGAGCAATGTGTTAAATTGTAAGCAACCAATAATGGGCTGACTTTTTGTAAGTGCATGCAAAGAGGAAATGTGCTAAAGTAACACAGTCATGCTGTGCATACCTTTACCTACTAACATGACTTTTCGATGTGATCTCGCTTTTAAAATGAGTCATCTACAACCAAACGACTGCACAGTAAAGTTATTACGCTGGCCAAGGCATGTGTCCCCCTTATGTCATAGGTCAGCTGCGACAAATGTCTGGTGATTAAGGGGTGACGTGGGTTGGGTTTTTCTGTTTTGGCATGCTCTTGGACCACTGTAGCGTACATTACATGCATGTTGGCATGCTGTCTACACTGCGATCCTACGAACATGCACACACGCCTTCTACCTCGTTTCACTCGTGATGCTCTAGAGAATAGTCAGCCCATAGTCGGCGGCTTACGATTTGTCTGCCTCCGCGTGTCTCATGTATTGCCTACGTGCCAGGCGTTGTGTCGTCACCCCTCTACATTCTGCGTGTGTTTTGGAAGGAAACGCTCTGTTATAGGCATTTTCAACTAGAGAACCTTCTCTGTTTAGTCAGACTTACTGCTCAATACGAGGGCATCAAAATTACATAGAACTTCAAGGCAAAAATTTGGTACCCAATAATAGGGTAGGTGCCCTTATTATTTGTATGAAGGCAGAAGGTGTTAACACCGGTCATTTCGTTGGTTTAATATCTCTTTAACGCTTAACGTTATACATATATTCATAGTTTAATTCCACGCCATTTCTGATATTTTGCAAATATTCCATTTCTGAACACGACTTTTAAGGGCTTGACTATAAGTTGCATATGTCTACATATATCAACCTTATTTTCCACAAGTAATAATCTGCCAAATTATTTATGTTGTTTCCAAACAGCCTATATTTATAGTTTAAACTATATATACACTTTGTATACTATATATGTACATATTTTATATAGGTTGTTGCAAAATACATGTCCATACTTCTGGGAAACAATCTTCACGTATTAAGTAAGAAAAAAAAAGCTATATGATAATACGTACAGTAAGTCTCAGTTTCCTTACTACGTATCCCTTTACAAAACGTACATTGTATGGTCTGCCAGCTGGATCATGTTTGTGTGGAATGTCATCACCACTATAGTGTGATGGCAGCCCCATACCAGACGTGCAGAACTAACCGCTTAATCGTACGTAGCGGACTGTTCGATGTAGCATCGAGCTGGAAGCTAAAGTTGTCGCGTGTGCTTTCACACATTTGTAATTGACTTCTGTGCAGTTCCTAATGCTCTGGTGTATAATGTCGCGGCATACTGTGTCGCATATCAGGCACACGATAGCTCCGATGGCGTTCCACACAAACATGATTTAGCCTAGGGGCCATACAATGTACATTATGTAATAGGAGCTGTAGTAGAGAAACGAAGCGTTTCCGGACCTATGTTCATATAAAGTTATTTCTTCCTCTAGAGTTGCGGATTATTTCCCCGAAATATTTCCATGAATTTTTGCAACAGTCTGTATGTATATTTATTATTTATAAGCACACACACGACTGTGTAGATATTATTGTCAAAGGACTACTGGTTTATATTATGCGGATACTTATAAATTATGCGTGGCGTTCTTTCAACTTTTTTTTCGGCATGTTCTGTACATTTCTGGAAGGCTGCTGATTTGATTATTTCCACTTTCTTTGCTGTTTATAAGGACCTCGGTGGCTGGGTGGTCAGACCACTTGCCTCCCACCAAGGTGAACAGGGTTCAATCCCCGGTCGT
The DNA here is from genome assembly GCA_002778355.1 of Clitarchus hookeri. Taxonomy (NCBI): domain Eukaryota; kingdom Metazoa; phylum Arthropoda; class Insecta; order Phasmatodea; family Phasmatidae; genus Clitarchus; species Clitarchus hookeri. The sequence goes on from NQII01017090.1 coordinate 7,862, forward strand.
TTCACTCTGGATTTTCGCAAGGGAGAATCGCGCCGGAATATGCCGCTGGTAAGCGGGTTTTCTCGGGGATCTCCCGTTTTCCCCGCCCCTTCATTCTGGCTCTGCCACATCACTTATCTTCACCATCATCGGCTCTCAAGACCTCGCTGTTAAGAGTCGCCCAAATTTCTTCACTCACTTCGCGGTTTCTAACACATGTGGGGAAATAACTAATATAATTGCTGAAAACTAAACGTACCCGCGAAAACTAAACGTATCCAAGGATAAAAATGTCTAACCGAATAAACTCTTAGTAATGGTAGAGAAAATGAAAATGAAAATATAAATTTATGTAACATGAATCCATACTACTTAATAGAGACGCATTTTCACAGCACGTTGGAGAAGCGTCTTGCAAAGCCTGTTAATAGGCAACATTTCACCTTAAAAAGACGTGTTGGTTGTATAACTTGCAGGCGGCACATCAGTGAAACGTGATGCAGTGATGTGGAAGTACAGCTCACGAGAGAGAACGCAGTGATCGCTGTTAAACGCTGCACACGTGTAAGTGCAGTGAGAAGTAAGTTTGTTTCTGAATCGTTTTACATAAGAGTTGTCTTTATTTTGGATAGCAGGTGTCCAAATATCACATTAGGGACACTAGATAACTGGACAGCATTCGTATTTATGCAAGGAAACCTCACGACACCCGCGCGAAACGAGCAAGCACGTATAAATAAGATTTGTTTGCCTGCAAAGTATGCAACCTGCACGACTATGGTGTAGTGTTGGTTGCATATCAGTTGGTGCTCATACGTGGACGCGCACATTTAATTTATGGACGCCGGTTTATGAATGGAACGTTCTATTTTCTTTAACAACATTTCGAGCTGCTCTAGGTAATTGGTAATCTTTGTAAGAGAAAACGAAGTCTAATTATGGGAAGTTTATGAATGGCATGTTTGTTTTCCGCAAGGGACCTACGATTTGAACAGTCGCTTAGTCTCTGGACTCGCACCGCTGAGGTTCCGTGTTCGATCTCAGGCCCCGGCAGGCGGGACATTTACGGACAGGAGGTTCTCGTGGGGGAAGTATGATGGCCACTGCCGTGGTGTATGGGGTTTTCTCAGGGCTATCCCGTTTCCTCTCCGTCTTCATTAAGTTGCGCCCCCCACCGCCACTCGTCTCACCTCATCCATTCTCCAGGCTGGTTGGAGTGACGGGTCTATGCCTCGGGTAGGACAGTTAGCGCCATTCTCCTCTCATCCATACTGACCCTGTCTCAGACAGGAACCACGTTGTTATTATTGACTCTCATATTAATTCACACCTAGGAGTGTCTATAGGTGCGTGTGATTATGCGGGCTGTCCAGCTAAGACCTCATCACATTTCACAACAATGTGTTGATTTTCATTGTAATTGCCATTTGTGTTTCCGTAGGAAGGTTCCTGCTTGTATACTGATACATGTTAGACGACATCAGAGGTACGGAGTTATGCATTTTAAACAACACAAATAACGTGTGTGGTTACATCACCACGTGATCTTTTTAACGAGCGTTTACGTGTACGTCTGGAGAACCGTTATAGTTCTACCGTAGAGCTGCTTAAAAGAAAACACTAACGTCTCTACGAAAGAGAATATACTGCATTTGCTAGACAAACGCCTGAAGACGTACATACCGAACATTTCCTGGAATGATCCAATTTTCGTCAAGAACCAACAGCCTATTTGGAAGGTGGACAAGCGGGGAAAAAACAGGGCACTTTCTTGCCCTTGGATAAATAAATATACTTTTTTAAAATGTGTACCTATTACGGTTAAAATTAGACTGTGCGAAAAGCAAGAGAAAACTATTATAAAAAGGTAGCTCGGAATTAAAATATATGCTAGGAACAGACGCTGATCATTGCTATAACTGTTACAAATGTGAGTTGGATTTTTGACAGAGATTGTCTTTGAGAGAGAGATAAAGAAAGAGACGCAGACTAAAAATGTGAATTGTAAAATAAGAAGAATCTCACGCAATGTTGGCGTAATAAAAACAACTACAATCTATGATGGAGAGTATTTTAAGAGTAAGGAAACAGTTGAGAAGGAACAGAAAATTTAAGAAGACTGAAATTATATTTTCTAGTTATAAATGATGACCACCTCGACATAACCGAGGAAGGAAATATTTAGCAAGACTTAATTATGATTCCTAGTTAGAATTGATGACTTCCTCGTATTACGAATACAGTTTTACGTTAAATAGTAGGCATTAAATGACGTATGAGAAGATGTATAACAGATTGTACACTACGAGAGAACTAATCACCAGTTGACTTGACACGTAAATCAGAGAGGTAATCAAGGTGGTGTGTTGCGGGCGGCCGGCCCGCCAGGCGCAGCGCACTGAAAGCTGGGAAGACTGGGAGTGTGGCTGCAGTCTGCTTGTCCTGGCTCCGGCATTCCATAGCTCACCTCCGTGCTGACCTTGGAGCCAGGTTCCGGGTTGTGTATCTCCACTCCGCCACTGCAACCTGCACATCGTCCCCCTCCCCCCTAACGCTTGCGCACTCTACCTCCCACACTCACCCTTCCCGTCTTCCCAACCAATAGTATCTTTTCTTTACATACGAAATTATTTTTTTTTTTTTTTCGTTTTCCTTAGTTCCTCTTTCTTAATATAGTTTTTAGTTATAAATTAAAATATATATTTCAGAATTTATTGGTTTTGGAATATTGCATATTTCTTTGGAATTGATTATCTCTTATTCCTTGATTTTGCTGAGTTTTGTTTTCTTGTACATTAATTATTATAGCGAGTGAATCAGTTCAGCGTTATTTTTATTATTCTGTAAAATGTGTTGAAAATGATCTGAGTTAATTTTTGAGAAAATAAATTTATTTATATTTATTAGAATAAGAATGCGAAATATTTTAATTTCTGAATAATTATTGCATTTAATTATTTTGAGTTAACTAAATTTAATTTAAGTTGTATAATGATACGTTTATGATTTTATATTTTCAATTAATAATTATTTGTGTCGTGTTTTGTACTTTTAAGAGCTGTTAGCTAATTATTATAACTAAATTGTTCTGGTTTTTGGTGTATCAGGGCAGATTTATTATATAATACTTATTATCATATCTAATTGAATATATCAATATAGTTATGTTCGTTGTAATATAAACATCGAAATATTATTGTATAGTTGTGGTACACTAATCGTAAATAACTTTACTTATTTTCCCGACAAACTAATATAATAAAGTTTTTTAAAATTATTTTTAAAAATTCTTAATATTATTAATAAAAGTACGATTACATCATCAATAATTTTTATAATATAATTTAATTTTATATATATGATATTGTAATTTGCTTTTTATTGTCTTTGATGTACAGATTTCATTATTTAATAGAATAATTTATTTTAATAAACATTTTATGACTACAAAATTAATTTCATAAAATTTTATGTTAAATTAAAGAATTATACACAACTTTATATTTGCATTATTATAAAGATATTTGGGGAAATTATAAGCTCTGGAAAAATCTTCCATTGCTTGAATACCCGAAATATAATATATAAAATCATTCAAACTACAATTTTTTCTGATGGGGTTATATTTTTGACAACTATTATATATATAAAATTGATAAAGTCCAAAATTTTCTAATTTGTCAATCTTTCGTGAAAATTTAGGTTTTTAAACTACAAAATTAGTAAATATTTCAAAGAAGTTGTCTTAAAATTAAAATAATATATTATTATTCACTGCTCTTTTATATTAAAATATAAACTTTATATCAGAGGATAAAAAACTTCTTTACTTTTAAACAGATATATAATGCCATGATCTTAAAAAAATTAAATCAATTCAATATTTAATATTTTTTTTTTATAATTTCTGTTATACAGGTTTATATAACGAAATTCCCTAAGCTAAATAAAATTAGATTCGGTGTTTACTGAATTTGTGGTTTCTGTACATTATTGTTTGAAAACAGACAACAGTATTTATTATAAATCCATACATTATAAGAAATATTTTTTTCGTGTGTGATGGGTTTTTTAAATTAAAATTTATCGTCATTAAAACAAACACCATAGAATGGGTTAAGTAGTTCAAATTCAGTTCTTTGTTTTATATTTTGGAAATACACGCGATATAAAACATCTCCATAGCCCTTAACACATTCGTGTTCCTAGCCAATTACCATATCACCTGCTAGAATTATCAGCAGTTAGAGTTACTAAGCCTATGCTGATTTTAATTTTAACACAGCGCACTGATAACATATTTGCTGAAATAAACAAATGAGCTAAGTAATCCACATCATGTCACAACTCTGGCTGACATGACTTATGACGATGCTGTGTGAAAGCATTGGGCAAATATATGCAATGCGTAAGCTAAGCATTGGGAACACTAAACGTGATAAGCTGGACGAGTACTGGCATATAGTCATGTGCGAATATATGGTGCATGGACTGGAACCCGCATAATCACACAACAACGATACCATAAGATCCTTGTACTTGTGGTTTACAAGCACAGTATATTGGCTTTTGCTACAAGTAAATAACAGCATGTCGTTGGAAAGGAGCGTGCGAAATATCTGTCGAGACTTGAAAATTTACAACAAACCATTTCCCCTCCTTAAATAAAAAGAAGAACTGGACATCAAACCAAGGAATAAGAAAGAGCATAAACTACTTTCAGAGAAGGAAGAAAATGAAGATTACACAGGCCAAAAAAAATAATTTTTAGTGAAAACTTTTTCAATAAATGCAGCTTAATCGTATGTCTTTTTGGGCGCTGAAACCGAATCTTGCGTCAGATTTTTTGTATTACCCACAGTTCTCTCATAATATCCATTTATATTTACAAATGTGATGTATGCGATTGTAAAATTCATTACATACATTGTAAGTGTTTTTTTTTTTTTTACATTTCCTTTCTCTCTTTTCTTTGAAGCTTCTTATGCAGCTTTTTCTCTGGTGTGATGCATTTTGTTGTTCTCGGCGAAGTTACCAGCAGTAATCACCCATCATGCTGACATTCCACCGTCCCTGGTAACGTTTCTCCGTCACTTTGATGTCCTGGTGAAACCGCTCCCCCTGCTCTTCACTCACATCACCCAAGTTGTCAGGGAAAAAGTCAAGATGGTTGTGTAAGAAGTGGACTTTAAGGCTCATCAGGCATCCCAGATTTTGAACTTGTCTTACATATTAGCTACGATAAGCTCATAGTTTAGATCTTTAACATTGTCCAAAAAGTTAATCACAACTTGCTTAAATGATATCCAAGCTTTCTGCTCCTTTGTAGTCATTTTTGTTTCAAAGTTTGGAATCGAACACAATTTTACGATTGTCAGGCCTAACGGAAACCCCTTCTTTCAGTTTGGCTCCTGATAATTGAGGAAACGTTTCACATAAATATTCCAAACATTCACCATTTTTAGGCAAGGCTTTTACAAACTGTCTCAGTAAACCTATTTTAATGTGAAGAGATGTTAGAGAATTTTTTTTGGATCTATTTAAGTTTTATGCATAATTTTCTTCTGTCCCGGTGTTAAGGTTTTTCTTACAGGCCAATGTTATGTGGACCAGTGTCCATCCTTTGCTCTGCTGTCCCACTCACATTAAAAACATAGAAATTTACTAAATCCCTTTTATTCGCCTAGGAGCATGCAAACAACTTTTAAATCTCCACACATTATCCAATCGTGAGCAGGATAGTTAATTTCCTTTAAAATAATGTACATATTTTCGTAAGTTTCCTTCATATGGACTGAATGAGCCACAGGCAGTGAAGCATATGTATTACCATTGTGTAAAAGAACAGCTTTTAAGCTAGTTTTTGATAAGTCTATAAAAAGCCTCCATTCTTCATTGTTGTACTCAATTCCAAATGCATTCATTAAAACAAAAATATCATGGCAGTACACCAAATCCTGTTCTTGCTTAAAAAACGTAGCGAACTGTTGATCTCTTCTTCTATATTGACGAATAGATGCTCCAGGTGCCAACAAATGTTTTTTTTTTAGCCTAGAGCCAAGCAATTCAGCTTTCTCTTTAGTCAAACTCAAATCTCTTACCAAATCATTTAACTCAGCCTGTGAAAACAACAGAGGTTCTAAATTTTCTGGAGAACATTGGAACTCATCATCATCCGGTTTACCTTCATCATATTCAGTTTCACTGGACTGATCAAGTAAAACGTCATCAATAGCCTGCGGTGGCTCAGGGACAGGAAGTCCCGGACCATGACCGACTGGCCGAATAGCTGAAGGAAGATTAGGGTAGACAATTACTTTCTTATTTTTGGAGTCATATCCAGTAACATCAATGCTACAAAAATAACAATAATCTGAATGAGTTTTTGGTTCTCTCCATACCATGGGTACTGCAAATCTCAAAGCTGTCCTTTCTTTTTTTGGCCATTTTCTCAGGTCTTCAACACAAACATAGCATACCTTGTGTGGAGCCCAAGGTTTTCTTGATCACCGAGTTTTATTCCAAAATATACCAAGTACACTTTTTTTTAACAAACTATTTAATGCTTCTTTGATGTTTTTTTAATTACAAACTCACCACATATATAACAAAAACTGTAAGGAACGTTTTTACAGTCACGGTTAACCATAC
>NQII01017091.1:8377-18976 GCA_002778355.1 Clitarchus hookeri
GAATCCATAGACCCAAGTTGTCAACAAGGAACTGTGCAAGCTGGTGGTGGCTCCATAATGGTGTGGGTTGTTTTTACAAGGAATGGACTGGGTCCTCTGGTCCAACTGAACCGATCATTGACTGGAAAGGGTTATGTTCAGCTACTTGGAGACCACTTGCAGCCATTCATGGACTTAATGTACCCAAACAACGATGGAATTTTTATGAATGACAATGCGCCATGTCACCGGGCCACAACTGTTCGCGATTGGTTTAAAGAACATTCTGGTCAATTCCAGTGAATGATTTGGCCACCAAGATCGCCTGACATGAATCGCATCAAACATTTATGGGACATAATCGAGAAGTCAGTTCGTGCACAAACCCCTGCACTGGCAACACTTTGGCAGTTATGGACGTCTATAGAGGCAGCATGGCTCAATATTTCTGCTGGGGACTTCCAACGACTTGTTGAGTCTATGCCACGTCGAGTTGCTGCACTTCGCCAGGCAAAAGGAGGTCCGACACGATATTNGCTGGGGACTTCCAACGACTTGTTGAGTCTATGCCACGTCGAGTTGCTGCACTTCGCCAGGCAAAAGGAGGTCCGACACGATGTTAGGAGGTACCCCAAACTTTTGTTACCTCAGTGTGTGTGTGTGTGTGTGTGTAATATATATATATATATATATAAACTTCATTTTTCTTACGGAATCAATTACCATAGTTTGGGCGTTTAATTTCCGAAAATTCTGTATGGCATTCTTTTTTCATATACTGTACAACATAAAAAGTACTTTCAGGGCAATTTCGGCAGTGTGTTTACTACTTTCTAATGAGTTCTGTTTGTTGTACAGACAAGTGCAGTGTTCAATTATAAGCCACTCTAATCCTACCTTAAAAGTTATCTTGGCACGAATTGCCAACCCCATTCCTCCCGCAAACATAAACTTTAGTTTAGATGTTACGCATGCCACTCATAAGTATTTATAATACTTATATAGTTTATTCGCGGCTTCTTCACACTTTTTCAATCGCACCTTTGAAAAATCACCCCACGTATGGCGTGTTCGGTTACCACTTAAACATGTCGTATATCGCTAGTTTTATACACTTGTTAATATAAAAGTATCTTATTTTTGGTTAAATTGTTTTTTTAATGAATATGAATAAAAACTATGAGAAAATTGGTGTATTGACAATTACTAGTAAGAAATAGTTCTCATGCAAGTAAACTGAGTGCGCACGAATGGGGTGCATTGTCCCTTAGGTGTAATTTTCTAGACTTGGTTAACCTTTGTTTGCACGAAACGCAGACTAATCGATTACAAACGACAACTGCTCAAGTGTGCACAAGACGGTGAGTTAACAGTCTGTTATCAGGTTGTCGCGTTAGATGACAGGGTCTCTGCGGAGAGCTTATCAACTATTTGCTTACGCGCAACTCACTGTTGTTAACTGTCAACTCAGTCCCAGAGGATTACCCTCTCTCTCTTCCTCTCTCTCTTTATTCCTCTCTCTCTCTCTTCCTCCTCTGTCACTCTCTCTCTTCCTATCTCTCTCTTCCTATCTCTCTCTTCCTATCTCTCTCTTCCTATCTCTCTCTTCCTCTCTCTCTTCCTTTCTCTATCTCCCTCTCCCCGATTACTGCACAAATATGACATGCCACCGCCGCGCTCATTTGTGAGCAGCTTCATTACGTGGCACACAATACTGAAAAAGCAAATTGCGCTAGACTCGACCAGAGCGTTTAGTGTATAACGGCGCGAAACAGCTCATCAGTCCTTCTTTTTTGCACTTTACAGTAAAACACTTCGATTTAATTTCATGAAACTTGCTCAAGTCTGAGTCTGAGTGAGTAAGTAGACAATTAGAGTAACTTCCGTTATCAGTTGCAAAATTCTATCGTCCACAATTCTCAGTATCCTGTCACAGAATAGATAAGTATACAGAGACGAAATAACGCGGCAGGTTCCTTTGGCGTGGACGGGCCCATCTCTCTGATTGGCTGCGCGAAACTTTGGGAACAGGCCGTGTGCTAATTAGTTAATGCACGCTGCAAAAGTTTCCTTATTGGCTGGGCTGCTGTCTAGCAAGTAGATTGTCAGGCGCTGAATGGCGAATGGCGTTCCAACGTGTTGCTAAACAGTGCCGCCATTTTGCTGGCGTGTGCGGCTGGAGATCCTTGTATAAGCGGTTGTTTCACCTCTGTATTCTTAAGTACTCTGCAATACTGGTTTATATATATTTGATTAATATTTCACCTTTTTTTTCTTCCTCCTCCCCTTCTCCAACCATAGATCCACTCAGGAGCCGCAGTGGTGTGGTGGTTAGACTGTCCGCCTCCCACCTAGGCGAACCTGGTTTCATTCCCGGTGGGGTCGCTCCCAAATTTTCACCTGTGGGAATAGTGCAGGACGATGCCTCTTATTGGCGGGTTTTCTCGGGGATCTCCCGTTTCCCACGCCCTTGCATTCCGGCGTTGCTCCATTCTCATCTTACTTCACCCTTATCGGTTCTCAAGACCTCGCCAAAATCTCTCCACTCCACTTGGATCCATACGCAAATGAAAATATTATTCTGGTTCATTCTCACAATATTTAGTCATACGGGTGACCTAGATGTGAGTACCAGAGAAATATTAAAATGAGTTAAGTTTAAATTTTACGTTGCGCAGCTATACGCTGGAAGAAATAATTTATAGCGCCCATAAAATGTTTTGTTGGTATTTGTCACCCTGTCAAATTATTTTCTGGTGAACACGAAATTTTTTGGCAGTTACCACAAAATGACATTTTAGTAACCCAAAAGTTTAGTGGCGACAGCTAAAAAATGTTGTGTTCCCCACAAAATAATTTGGCAGGGTGGTGAAAACCAACAAAATACGATGGCTGATTCAGAAGTATGGCAACTATTGTTTATCTCCCAAAAATAAACCAACACAGGAAATGTACTATGTACAAATGAAAATTTACGACAAGTACGTTTTAAAGGTCACACCACATCGAGTATGGATGCAGGAATGCCCGGCAAGGAACAAAGACAAACACGGCTGCTTGAAAGCACCGTCTAATCGATTTATTCTCGTGCATCTTGCATGCACACATTTGAACGGGTGCGTATCGTGCGTGTACAAACTGTACGACATCCTTCAAAGTAGTATCCGTGGTTTTCCACGGGGTACATCAATGTGTGCTACCCCACGTCGAACTGCCGTTGCCGTCAGATGGGATGCGAGTGCATCAACCCGGCCGTCAGCACGTTCCCTATGTCAGTTGTCTGATGACGACGGTGCGAAATGGACTTAACCAAAGTCGAACAGCGTGCTGTTATGGTGTGATCAGGCCTTAGCTGAACGGCTTGCCTGATCACACCTTCAAACATTAAACCTGGAAACGAGCGGGATTGCAACGCCACCATTTGGTCGTCGATCCTTGCGAAAGAAGACAGTTGCAGAAATCCCCTCCACCGGTCACTGAGCGGGGCCGCAGAACCACGTGCTTGATATAGGCCGGCGTAACACCCGGAACAGCGTCTTTTGTATTTAGTCCTTTGGGCGACCCAACCAGGGGAGCAGACCAGGAAGATGGGTGTGTCCGGCCGGCGTTAACCGTCACGTAGAATCAGCCTCCGGCTACAACAAGGTGATGACTTTCCAGTTAGGTTTAATTAAAATGGCGTGAATTAAAAGTAATAATAAAAATGATCTTAAATTCAATGTAAAGCTCCCCCGATCAATAGTAACATAAATAGTTATTGCAAAACCTTCATTTTAATAAACCTCATCAGGTACTGTTGTGCTCTACCGAATCATGAGTCATTATTGAGCTACCCCCCTAAATACTTTCAAGTACGAATTGACTGAAACGCTTAGTTCGTAACAGTGCGTACATCGAGATAGCCGTACGCCGCGGCTGTAATGGACGCGAATGTCGTGCAGAGCTACGGGAAGCACTGGGTGTTCGCGCTGTACCCTATAGTACAGTCGCAAGGTGGGTAGAGGCCTTCAGACAGGGAGGAGATCCAACTGCCGACCTACCTAGCAGGGGACGTGCTGTGTCGGTTGACCACGACGTACGAGTGAGTGGTCGTGGACGACACTCGCTGCACTGTTATGGAATTAGCCCAGCACACAGGTATTCCTGCGTCGTCAGTGCGCCGAATTCTACGGCGGGACATAAACGTACGGGAGATGTGTGCCAAGTTGGTGCCACTTCACTTAATTGAGGAAGAGAAGTGGACCCGATATGAGACACGTATCGATCTGGAACGCTTATGGCATGCTGAACCGCATCATTCCAATTAATGAAACCTGGGCACGAGTATACGAAGCCGAATTTAAGCGACAGTCCAATGACTGGCGTCATCCTAAATCACCACGGAGGCACAAGGCACGAAAAAACCAGTTACCCATAAAACTTATTAATCATTTTGTCATTTGACAGTCGAGGTGTTTTAGTGTGTCATCTAGTTCGTGAGGATTTTACCAGAAATGCACAGTACTACCTGTCATTTCTGCGGTACCGTCTTCGTCGTCCAGTTTGAGATAAACGTCCTGAACTGTTGTCTTACATGACAACTCTAGACTTCACACAGCAGGTAGCTTTACACGTTGTTTACGGCATTGGGGATGGAAGGTGTTGCCACACCCTCCCTATTCATACTATCGTAGTCCGTGTGGCTATGATCTTATTCCCAAAGTGAAGAGGTTTTTGCGGGGTAAACGCTTTGCCAACCAACTAGACATCGTCACAGCATTTCGACAAGAGGTGGCGCACATTGATGGATCTCATGCAGTCGATGGCATTTCCCGTCTGCCTCATCACTGGCAACGAACCGTGGACAACCTCGGAGACCACTTTGAAGGATGTTAAACAGCTCGTTCACGTACATACCTGTTAAAATGAGTGAATACCGGATGTACGATAATACATCAATTATACGGTGATTTAAAACAGCCATGTTTGTCTTTGTTCCTTGCCGAACATTCCTGCATATATACCACATGTTGTGTCGCCCTAAAAATCGTAAATGTCGTACACTATCAGCTGTGCATAGTCCATTTCCTGTGTTGGTTCATTTTCGGGAGATAAGCAATAGTTGCCACGGCTTCTGAATCAGCCCTCGTATTTTGTGGCCGCCATTTAGTATTTTTTTTCAGTGTAGGCTAAAGACAAAAATTTATTGGATATCTTGGCATTATTAGCCTTTGAACCATCTGATTTGCAAACGCGCTCGTGTACCATTTGTTTTGGGCGAATGCACATCCATCTATAATTATAAATTATATATATTTGGTTAGCACAGACAAAAATTCTTTCAAGTAAAATATTGTGTACAAAATTATCAAATTTTCCATGTCAAACACGAGTGAACGAGAAAAAAGTGAAAGCTTGTCTGGCGTCGTATCCCCAGACACGACAATGAATACCACGCCATGAAACTGATTCGCCGTTCAGTAGACTGATTGGCAAATCTGCGACAGCCTCTGAGAATGCGCAACACTGCGTACACGCAGAGATGTGTGATCTCGCCTCAACACCCCGCTGCTGCAGACATGCTTCATAATGCGCCCACACATTCAGCTCTCTTCTCTAGCCTGCAGATTTCTGTGGCTCCGTCACACTATACAGTCTATGAACGCTGTAAAACCCCTTATGTGTAGAGAGACCTGAGAAATTCCCGTAATTTTTCGGTGACAAGAAATACTCCTCTGCCTTATATATAAGTGAGCACAGTCAGTGTTTCTATTGGTCCTTGCCTTCAAGTAGAGCCACCTGCCTGTTTGACTTCTTTAAAGAAGATTGACCAGTCCGTCTCTGAAGTTACATAATTGGCCCATGACTTCCGCGAGGCGTGCCATGCATACAGCCCGCCAATGGCAGAAGTCGGTCAAATACACAGTAACTTGGAGTTCAGTCTGCCGCTAAAAAATAACGCGAATTTTGCACCACTCTACTTATGTGTATTTCACTGTTAAATTAGCGATGGCTGACAGGCTTAGTGATTAGTGCCCGTGCGTTAATTTGAGCTGATGTTAGGTTTCACAATGAAAAAATCGCTTCTGAATAATAATGGCTTACACGTGGTTTATTCTTTCTGTTTGTTGTGAATATTTCCTCATCTACACATAAAATTTACATTATAATGTACTTATAGGTAGAGACATGAAAAATTCGCGAGTTCAATGACCTGCAGGCTAGACTCTACAGTCTTATGTACAAATGTGCCGATATTTACTGTACACTGGTTGTCTGTTGTCACAGTGGAAGGCGACGATTGGGCCAACGTTCTCCAGGAGGTGTCAAAGACCCCGTGGACCAATGGCTAAAATTATATACACACACGTGTTTTGAATTATAGCTTGTCTCAAAATGAATCCGCGAATTCTTCAGGTCTCGTATAGGTAGGGGCAGTGATATTTCGCGAAAATATTTCGAGACACGATTCAGTCCAAAGCACTGTACGGTCGTCCAGCTTCTTTGACTGGCTAAAAAATGTTTTGGCCCGTGGTAACCGTCTGCACACGAATCACGAAGGTTCAGTGTCGGAGTTACTTAGTCCTGAGCGGCTCGGTCAAAGACGGACACGGCACCAGCAGCCAATTGAGGTATAACAACAGCTGAGGTGTGTATAGTATTGAAGTCTACTGTGTCCTAGCTATAGGCTGTTCACGGCACGCTGAGAACATTTGAAATAAACGTTTAAAAAGTGTCAGTGCCTTTCCCACGTGTATTTAAACGTTCACACCGACTGGCAGGCACCCAGTAAAGTTGGCAACGACGGAGGAAAAGTAGTTACATCTCTTAACGTTGAATTAAAACTGTGAGGTAAACTTTTGCAAATACTGGAAAGGTTTATTTTGCTTTCAGTTTCTTAAAAGCACACAAGGCTAATATTCTCATCACATTTCTAAAATATTTTCTTTTATAATAATTTCACAGTTTCACTCTACCGAGGCATGAATAAAGAGATGTGACCAAAAGCAATCTAAATTGTGCACATGGTGGAAGAATACACTACGTGAATGCAAGTAGATATTAAAGCAAGGCTTTTCAAAAGTGCTCAGTTTACCGTGAACAGTCTATGACAATTTTTTTCATGCGTGGCCCAGGCTCGATGACACCATGAAATCGCTTTAGGCAAAAACAAATTTCGTCTACATCAATTCTCACTCTAACGGTCGTAAAAGAAACATAAAAATTTATTTTCAACAATTTTATAAGACGTTTAAACATAAAACTTTTACAGCAATAAAAAAAAAAGACTTCCATTGTCGTTTATTTGACTTGTACGGTGTTCGGCGACGTTTTCCCATACAGGAAGACTAATACAGATGCACACCCACACCTCGCCCTGGACTCGAACCCGCAACACGTCGCGACAAATCTCGCTACGCAGGTCAGCGCGACTGAGTGCCGGCGTGATTTTGTAAATTGCAGTCAGTGTTTAAATTAGCCTAAATTGTATAAAGTCACGAGAGATAATTTTTTCTAATGTTTCTTTCAGAACTGTGACCCAGTTATACACATGCCTTAAATATCTTATTTTTGCCACGCCAGTACAAAAATAACAAATATTTGTCACAGTGGATAACAAGGAAGTTTCAGCTTTTGCGTCACCAGTCGTTTTGTTCTGTGACTTACGTCACAGCTCGGAAAGTGCAAAGTAACTAAATATTTAAAAAAAAAATTCGAGAAAAGTTAAATGATTTAGCATTTCGATGAAAGCTTCCTTTTGAAAGTTTCGTGGCAATCTCTTTTAGTGTGATGCCATTTGCTAACTCCGCGTGTCACGGGGCTATTGAAACGTCTCCCCCCGCGCGGACACACAGAGAGCACAAAGCCTCAAAAAGCCTTTTCTGAAACAGACTTAAAAATAGAACCGTCCGCCTGTTGCTTCGCGCCTCGTGTCAGCGCGACGGCAAGAAGCAACTCTCGACCTTTGCCAATACAGCCGCGGGAAGTCGATTTACATCGACAGTTGTAGCGGCTGCAGACCATCGGTTTTCACCTACCGCGGAACCAAAGGCGTGCGCAGGGTTTGGTAATGAGGGGTACGAACTACAAAACGGAGGCACACATTTACGAGATTTAGAATACAAAGTAAGAATACACTCGAACATGCTCATTATGAATAGCTTAGCAAATGCGGCAGACGTGTACGATGAATGTCTGCACTCAGGCTTTATAAATTACCTGTAGAGAGACAACCCGGAATTGCCAGGTTTATTTTCCCTTGGACAGAAAATGCTACATTTTCTCTGTCTTCCAAGGCTATTATGTAATGTCGAAGCAGAGAACACTCTTCATAATAAATATATAAAGAACCTATACGACTGTGCAGTGTGCCAAATATTGTAAGCAGTGGATAATAATCCCATTTGGTACCTTAATAAGTTGCCGGTAAGTCACAAACTTCGCATGGGTACTGAATGGGATTCTTATCCACTGCTTAAAATATATCGGACACTGCACAGTCTGACAGGTTCTTTATACAGGGTGATTCTAAAATCATGGGACAAACGTTGAGGGGTGGTAGAGCTCACTAAAACAAACAATTATTGCATAGGAATATATGGGCGGGAGTGACGCGTTGAGACACAAACACAAAAACAACACATGAAATGCAACACGTTGTTTATTTACAACGTCGCCGCTAAATGCCTTTTTACAGCAA
Source organism: Clitarchus hookeri (assembly GCA_002778355.1). Taxonomy (NCBI): domain Eukaryota; kingdom Metazoa; phylum Arthropoda; class Insecta; order Phasmatodea; family Phasmatidae; genus Clitarchus; species Clitarchus hookeri. The sequence continues at coordinate 17,037 of NQII01017091.1, forward strand.
TGTTTATAACAATTTCTCAGAATTGCTACCACCGACAGTAGTGCAAGCTAGGTAGCGTCGGTGGAGTGATTGGCGAACAGATTCAAATACGCCGGTTATTTCACGCACGCCACCATTGCCAGCCAATCACGCCATATGTAGTGGTCGCCAAGCATGCGTGACTGTTGGTGGATGCATTTCCAGCAACAGTTTTAACATTTTCTGTACGGAATCACTCGTTAAGTATGCTGCTAATGAACATTTTTATGTTGCCGTTAATGTGTTATGTTTTTGTGTTTGTGCCTCAACGCGTCACTCCCGCCCATATGTTCCTATACGATAATTGTTTGTTTTGGTGAGCTCTACCACCCCTCAATGTTTGTCCCATGATTTAAGAATCATCCTGTATATATATTACGAAGAGAGTGCTCTGCACTGGCATCGCATTATGGCCTTGGAAGACAGAGGAAATATGTAATTTTCGGTCCAAGGGAAAATAAACCTGGCAATCCAGGTTTCTCTCTCTTCTGGCAATTTTTAAAACATAAATGCAGGTATTCACCGTACGCGTATTCCGCATTTGCTAAACTGTCGCGGGTAAGAAACTCTAGCAGCTTCTAACATTTATTAATGACGTGTTCCTGGAACCAATCCCAAAGTCTCAAAGCATATGTGGATCAACGTGTTACGTCCCTCCTAAAACCCTGTTATTTCTTACCTGGAATTCTGAGTAATTCTATATGGCTGGCTTCGGCCAACTGCTCGCCTTAGTCCTGTCACACGAGCATGATGTGACAGATTATAGCCTGCCTTGGACTGCACGCTTTTTCCATGTAGGCGGGGCTTTCTTTGAAGAGAAAGATAGAACAGTCTCTCCCTTATAATCAGTCCGTTTGTGAGTCGCAGTCAGAACTCCTGGTGCAGAGCTGACAGCTGTGGATCCTACTACTTCTCGTTAAAGTTTAGTGCAGCTCTATGTATCTTAGTCGTCACCAAAATGTACTGATTGCTCCCTGCATTACAGGCTGAATTTCGCAGTTCGATGTATTCAAAGGTATCGAGAGAACTCAAACATGCGTATTATATACAGGATGGTCCGCCTAACGTGCACCCCCCCTCCTAATTTCCAGGACGGTTGCAGATCTTGAAATACTGTTTTTGCTAAATGAAATAACGTACGGGAGTGAGTAATTAGCCGCAAAGTGACTATGCGCAAGGAGAATGAAATGGAGAGAGCTGGAACAGGGGCGTGAGTGGGGAGTGGGGGACGAGGGGACGAGCAGGCGGCCATATTGGATGACGTTAAGCCAAAACCTCCTGCTCTGTAATTCCTCATCAGCCGCGTTCATCTTGTTTTTCCATCGGAATTTCCCTTTCTTCCCTATAGCCAACCTCTTGCTCTATCAATATACCCTGTCTCTTCGATGTGTTTTACTGCATGCTCTCTCATTCCCTCCTGTCGCTCTCTCTCTCTCTCCTACGCCTGTTCTCTCTTGCTCTTTCTATCCCTTGGTTTTCTCATTTGCCTTCCAGTATCCTTTATATTCTCTCTTGTCTGCTCCCCTTTCATCACTCTCTCTCTCTCTATTTCTTGCTTTTTACGTGCTCCATATTTAATTCCCGCGCCTGCCGCCAGTCGGCTGCTGTATATGGCTTATCTTTAATTCTCATGCCCACCACCAGAGTGTGCGACGTTCTACCATTCACCGCTAGGAGCACTGGTATCAGTGGTAATTTTGTGAGTTGGTCCACTCGTGGCCTGCAAGAGCGCGTTAGCATAAGGGATTTTCGTTAAAACGGTGGTCGCCAGAAGCGATGGGAATTATTTTCAGTTGGTTGTTGTTTCGGAACTCAAAAAATGCCGAGGCATGCGGCATCGTTCCACCGCCCCTCGGGTCGTCAGCCGAGCGCCTTTATAGCAAGACTGTGACGTCTAGGAAAGGAGGATGCGTAATGTCGGA